>PVIY010012926.1:0-60493 GCA_004026745.1 Myrmecophaga tridactyla
CAGAGAGGGGGAGGGTGGTGAGACTGCTCATCATGTTGGCTGGAGAGAGAGGCCACATCTGAGCAACAAAAGAGGCCCTCCTGGGGGTGACTCTTAGGCCTAAATTTTAAGTAGACCTGACCTATCCTTTGTGGGGTTAAGTTTCATATGAACAAACCCCAAGACTGGGGGCTCAGCCTATAGCTTTGGTTGTCCACATAGAATGGCCTAACTTTTAGTAAAGAAAAAAGTCACGTAAATTGTAAGCAAGCGTTTTAAAAGTGTGTTTGGCTGTTTTAATGCTCTCCTGGACTTAGAGCAGTGGCCGGCAGACTTCTTCTTAAAGTGCTGTATAGTCCAATTTCTTGGGTTTTGCTGACCAAGAGGCAACATGGAGGAGGCTATGTAAATACTTAGGTAGCTGTTTAAAATGTGGCCATTTAAAAAATATAAAAGCCATTTTTAGCTCTTAGAAGGACCGTACGAAAGCAGGTGGCAGGCAGGATTTCACCCAGGAGCAGTGGTTTGCCCCCCTCTGCCTTAGAGCATAGTAGCTCTCGAGGTGCTTTGTGTCTTTCCAGAGAGTAGTGCATATAAGATCCAATCGTGGTGGTCACATTTTCTTTCTTAATATATAAAAGAAATTCTTTAAAAAATGTTGCTTTGTGTGATATATGAATATATTTCAGTAAAATGGCTTAAAAATAGAAACAAAAATTGCTGAAGTCATAACAGAGAATTATACCTGAATCCCACCCCTGTATCAGTTTTGTGTTGATGCCACTTTTCTGGTTGAGAGCTGTCCTGGAGTTCAGGACCAACTCTGAGATCTCGTTAAACTAGTGAGTGGTATTAACCTGAAATAGACTTCTTTTGTCTTGACAAGAATTATTTTTTCCTTGCAATAAAGTAACAAATGTTGTGAGGTTTTTTTGGTGATTATTTTGTTGGGGATGATTTTAATAATAATGTTTGTTCTTATAAGCTAGGAGAGAACACATGGCGAAACCAAATCCATGCCCACTAGTGTAGCTGGTGAAAGAGTATGCTTCCTAGGATAGCCCCAGCAGACTTAAACCTTTTGCAAGTGTGCCAGCATCATTCATATATTTTTGTTGTTGTGAGAATGCAGGGGTACATAGAAGAATTATAGCATCTTATTTTTAAAAGAAATAATCTGTATGGTATCTGTTTATGTCAGCTAAACTTTCTTATTAGGCCATTAGCTTTGCAGCATTTTCATTTTGTCAGGATGGATGCAGAGACTTTGATTTCACGCAGCGGATCGAGTACAAGGAAGGAATTTCTGAAACGGGGAGCACTTTTTAAGACATGTGAGTTTAATGTGCACAAATACTGGCAACATATATAGGAAACTTTTCTATTCAGTTCAACCAACATTTATGAGCATTTACTAGAGTAAGAATTACTGTGTGTATATCCTAGCTCAGTGTTTCCCGGTCTTTTTGTCATTATCATCTTCCCCCAAAAGGAATATTTTTAGGCTCCTTTTCCTAATCGCCTCCCCCATGAAATTTTAGTACACAGATAAACTGGTATCTTTTTGTGTACTATAGCCCTCTGGAGGCCCACAAACCTTTGTGCTATCTAAGATTTTTTCAAACCCCCAAGAACCAATTTTCTTCCCCTTAGACCGTGGACCTGTCTTTTAAGGGAAGTAGAGATTTTGGTCTTGAGTTACAATAGTAAGGTTAGATACCAGAAATTTCTTCCATGATATCCATCATTTTTATTATCTGTGATTCTAATTAAAGCCATTTAAATGGGATTGTGTAGTGTTAAGGGCATTCTGAAATTATATTTTCCAGTTATTCATTGAACAGTTTTGTATACCTTGATATAAAAATTTAGAGAATGATTTATTCAGACTCCACAAAGAATTTCTTCATTCTCTTAAGTGTGAAGAAGTGCAGATTTTTCTCCAGCCTACCCCATGTTCAGGTTTTGCTTGCTGTGATTTGGGCACAGTTCTTTTTGAACTAAGAATCCTTTCAGACCAAACTGTAGGCTTATGGAACTGTTCTGCTTTCAGGCATTTTTTTTGGATTTCTTAACTTCAGGGTGGTCATTTACTCATGTTGGAGAACAGAAAGCAGGCTCCTGTACTTCCGTGTCTTCCCCTGAAATCTTGTTTAATTTTTAGTGCACAGTTTCTAAAGAATCTAGCAGGGCAGAATTTATGCTACTGAGGCCATTTTATAAGATGTCCTGTCCTTCAGGGTTCAAGAGTTCCCGGAGGTTCATTTAGCTAATACTTTACTAATAAAAAAATAAAGATTAATAAAAGTAGAAGAGAGAATGAAAACTCTGTGTGTATGTGCTGGTTAACATCCTATTTTGGGGAGAAAACTGATTAAAAAAATAATTTACTCCATATGGAGTGGGCCCACTTTGAATGATTTAGGGGTGAGTGAGAGTTAAGAAGTTCTGCATATATGAGGAATCCTAATTAGTTTTGATAATCCTTTGGGTAAATAGCTAACCCAGTGGTTCTCAAACTTTGAGTGTAATTAAAGAGCCTTTTTAGGGATTTCCATGGTCTCTTGCATTTTGTTCCTTGGTTTCTATTAACAATATGAGCACTGACAAGTAATATTTGAATGTCTTCCATATGCCACTTATTATGTTAGGCACGGGAGTATGGTGATGAACAATTCTTACTCTATTGGAGAAGACAAATCATTATAATAAAGCATAATGAGTGATATGACATGTCAGAATTGTGGGAACATACAGCGGAGTTGGCAGGGCTATTTCTCAGAGGTATTAACATTTAAGCTGTGGCTTGGAGGAATTTTAGAGTTTAGCTAAGAAATGAGGATGGGGAAAAGGGATTTAGGCTGAGTAGCATAGGTGAGGGGAGAAGTGATGTACCGTTAGGTGTTCTGGTAGCTGAAAGAAGTTGTGTTTAGCAAGAGTGTAATGCGTGAAAGGGAAATGATAAGAGTGTAGTGCATAAAAGGGAAACGATACCAAGCTGAACCATTTCTCTCTCTGTTGTTTGAATACAATGTATAAGGTCAAAATCGAAGAATCCAGTAGCCATTTTTAAGTAACATTTTTATACTGAATAACTGTAACAGCACGCATATACATTTACATATGGACAAGGCATCATTTCATAGTCTGGAGAGCGCTTTATAAGCATTGCAGACCCCTGGTGACAACTGCATTCCATAGCTTGGGAACGGCTGGCTTAATTCCCTCATTTGTGCCACAAACTGGCTGCTACTGTGTTTCTGTGAAGGGTGCTTCTTGTAAAGTCATGTGCAGAGGGTGTTTCCTGGGTCTTAATCCCAAGTGGACATTTTCTTAGGGTCCACGCCGTGAAGGTAACGTAGAAGGACCAGACACCTTCTGTTATAGCAGCAACACGAGTCTCTCAGCGCTTTCGGAGTGCCCCTGCCTTTCCTTCATGTGACGATGGAGGAGACCAGGCGGTCAGCTCGGTGCATGCTGATAAATGAGACCAGGCTGTAAACTGGAAGATAAGGACTTTGCAAAGTTCCTGTGTAAATAAAGCATGGTTTCCCATTGCAGTGGTTACCGATTTCATAGTCTCCGAGGAAGATGAATGATGCTGTGAATTAATAGCTTCAAAGCCTCGGCTCCTTCAGCTTCTTTTTCGTTTGGTTTTATTAAAATCGATGTGAGTTTATTGCCTTATTCAGAGGAGGAGAACAGAAACCTGAACACACGCAAACTAAGTGAGGTAGAGTTTCCGAAGATAATTCCCAGCCTCACAATTCCTCATGAAGTTATTTTCCTGTGGGAAACTTTTAATTTGGAAGCATTCAGCCTGATGTGGGAACCAAGATTAACATTTTCTGAAATACTTCTACAAGAAAAGCAGAAATGTTCTGTTCAGGAAGCTGAATTTACATAGTAGAGAAATGGGCTGTCCTGTAGTATTTGGTAGTCTTTATTGGTTGTGGTGAAAAGTTGTGTGTGTGTATGAGAGTGTGTGTGTATGAGAGAGAGAGAGAGAAACAGGGAGGGAGGGAGGGAGACACAGGAGAGAGAGAGGTTAGTTGATTGTATCCTTTGTTTGCTTTACATCAAACCAGCAAGGTCCTAGAAAGTGTATTTTACTGTGAACAAGCCCAGTTCTGGTTCCTAATGTCCACACGAATACTTTTTTTTTTAGTTCTTTTTTGCTGTGCCCGCTTGTTGAGTAAGCTATAGTGTTTCCTTTTTCTTTCTTTCTTTCTTTCCTTTTTGGGGGAGGGGAGGTAAGAGCGTGGGTGGAGATGGTAAGAAGAAGTTAGCAGGACAGAGCTTCTTCCCCTTTCCCCCTCTTTACCAGGAAGTTGACTAGAAATCTTCATGGTTTTGTTGTTGTTATTTTGTTTTGTTTTGTTTTTGCCAAGTTAGTAATTAGCCCAGCCCAGTTCCTTGCCTTTATACAGAATTATCGAATTTAAAAGTTGACAGTCTGATGAAACATCAGACCTGAAGCGGGAAGAGAGGGGGTTGTTGGGGTTAGACCCGATGGTGTGGGCGCTGGGGCATCTAGAAGTCTGTAGTAAGGGCCTTGGGAACTGAATGTTATGCTATAGGAATTTTCATGGGTTACAGCTAGCCTTGGCTGTTAGCAGTTATTTTTATCGACTTCAACGGGGGGACACGGGGAACGGGGAGCAGGAAACTAAGCTGGCATTGTGGTCACAGGAAAGAACAGACTGATTTTGGGCCCTTTCAAACTGCAGACGTTTGTACTGACCAGCGCTTCATTTGGTTTCTGGGTTTTGTGTTTTTCCCCTGCCCTTACCTCATTTACCTTAACAACAGCCCCCCCTCTAGAGCTCAGCTAGGGCAGCCTGCCACTGTGGATCGGGGCCGAGAGGCCCAGAGCGAGAAGAAAGTGGGTTGAAAGCAGATTTCTGTTTAAAGAATTTGCTGCTGGAAACTAGCCCAGAGGGAGTAAAGAGGAGCTTTAATGAGGAGCAGCTGCAGGGCCGACGCAACCCACATGAGACATTTTTTTCCCCTCCGTTCCACATTCTGTATAGCTTTTTAAAAATCATGATTTTGAAATAGCTGTTTTGTAAAAGCACGCCTCTCTTTCGCTTCTTGTATGTGGTGGGGTTTTGCTTTGTTGTTTTATTTTTTTAATGACTACATCCTCGCTAAAAAAAAGTAAAGGCAGAGCTGCCGCAGAGCCCGGGACGCAGTCTGGGCCCACCTTGCTGACGCAGAACATTCCGAGGGAAAAACGAGGAGCGAGAACACTGGCTCTTATTTGGAAAGGGGGCTTACTTCCTGCTCAGACTTCAGTCACTGTGGAGCTGACACAAGCTGCTACAGTGTTTTCAGCTTTTCTCTGGACCAGTGGCTATTCACTTAGGAAACTTGAAAGAACAAATTTTTCTGCCTGTATTACTAGGGAAACTGATCCTGAACTGCAGCCACTGCCAGATAGATTGGAATTGCTATTCAAATCCCAGCTTCGCTGAAACCTATAAAGTGGCTACATGTAAGCTAATCTAGGCTGCCGGTGACATGTGAGAGTTCGGGTCTGGTTTTCATCTGCTTTATTGAGGGGTGGGGAGTGTAGGGCTGTCCTTTAAAATGGAACGTTTTCTAGTTCCATTAGGAGGAATCCCTGGCTTTTCCCTCTCTTCTCTTCCTTCCTTCATCCCATCCCCCACGCGTGTGTTTGAACAGTAACACTGAGAATGGACTTCGTATCGGAAATAGCACACTTTTGTAGAAAAACTTATGAATGTATCTGTATGGGCCTCAAATGGGTTCAATCAGGGCATGGAATTATTTTACAAAAACGTATTCTACAAAAACATTTTTAAAAATTACCCTCTATTCATGGTCTCTTCTGTGAACTGTACTCTTCACAGAGTTCCAAAGTTAGGAAAAGGGAATGGAATAGAAAGAAATCATGAAGAGAGCTCCTAAAGTGATTGATAAATTCCCTCCAGGAGGGAGGCATTCATATACCTTTGGGAATGAAAGGCAGCTGTTAGATTTATTTGGTTATTTAGAAAACTATTTACATACACCTTTTGTTCAAGATGTAGGCTATTTTCCAAAACTTGTACTCAGGTAACTTAATAGAATTACAGACTGTGAGGGAACTTGGATGTTTATCTAGTCCTGTTTCCAGCCTCTAACCAAACTCAACTTGGCACCTCAGTAACAGAGCTATTTAAACTCTCATTTTCCATCAGAGAATCTTATTCCCCACCCAGAGTAAAAGGATATATAGTGTCTTTATAATACAGCTGAACAGGGATTTGAAAAGTTGAGATCTCTCCTGCCATAGGAAACGGATTCTTTACTTCTGGCTGCCTCACTCACCCACTGCTCCCTCTTTCTTCCCACATCCGTAATTTTGCTGGGGAGTGAGGGATAACCCTGGGCCTCAGGATGAGTCTGTTGATTAGGCCTGTGTCCTAGCAAACAGGTCGCAGGGAGAATGGAGTTGGAAAGGGATTCCTAAGGGAATTTGGATTGAGAGACTGATCTTATCCATTATATGAAATTCAAGAAACCTGCCCCAGGACCTCAAGAAATGCCCTTGCACACAATAAATATCTAAATGGGAGCTGAGAGAGGCACGGAAAAGATATAACAGTGGCTTAAGAGAAGAAAGCCGTCATACTGGTAGAGAAAATGTGCTCCTTCCTCTAGTGTTGGAGGGATCAGTGAGGGGTGTACTGGTTTGGAAGAGACTTAATGGAACGCAGAGGTCTAGAGCAGATGTTTGAAGGATGGATGGCATGAAAGTAGTTCTTAAGAAAGAAAAAATCTGGGCATTTAGCTGACTGTATATCCAGTAGCACGTGGTAGTATTTTGTGTCTTCTAAAAATGTAAATACAGCTTTTAGGCCACAGAACTAGAATTGTGGTGTCCAGATGGCAGGAGATGATGGTCCAGTTCTCTGCTCTACTGGTGAAAACACATACGTTGTATTCTTTTCCATTTTGGGACCCATGTTTTAAAGTGATTTTTTATGGAATCCTTCATTTGAAGGAAGCACAAATAGCCCATGCTGAAGCGCTCGTGCTCTGGGTTCAGACCTGGGTTTGAGTCCTGTCTCTGCCATCTGCTTGCTGTGAAACCTTACTCTTTCCAAGTGTCTAGTTCCTCACATACAAAATAAAGATCATATTATAATATAGGGTTGAAGGAAGTAATAAAAGAGATAATAGCTGTAAAGTTCTTAGCAAATACATAACAGATAAAAGTTCGTCAAAAATGGTGGTCATTATTTTATCACTAAGCATATAAGCGCTACTGAAATGGTGAGGACGCCTGGCAATAATTTTATACTGAGAATCGTCCAATGCACTGATTCCTTGGGAAAAAAATCCAAAGGGTACATACAAACTTTCGTTGTATAGTTCAGTGGTTTTTAGTATATTCTTAAGGTTGTGTGGCCATCACCATTATCTAATTTCAAAACATTTTCATCACTCCAAAAGAAATCCATAGCCATCATTAGTCACTCCCCGTTTCCCTCTTTCCCAGCCCCTGGCAGCCACTAATCTACTTTTTGTCTCTGTGGGTCTGCCTATTATGGATAGTTTACATAAATGGAATCATATGATATATGCTTTTGTGTCTGTCTTCTTTCACTTAGCCTGATTTTTTTCAACATTTGTCCGTGTTGTTGAATGTATCAGGACTTCATTCCTTTTTTGCTAAATAATATTCCATTGCATGGCTACAGCATTTTATTTATTGATTCATCAGTTTGGACATTTGTGTCATTTCCACATTTTTGACTATGATTAATACTGCTGTGAGGATTTGCATACAAGCTTTTGTATGGACATATGTTTCAGTTCTTTGGGGTATATACTTAGGAGGGAAGGCAGTTTTAAGGTTTAAGAAAGAGCTTTCGGACAAAGGGATCCATGCACATTTATGACTGTTCTGCTGTTGAAATAGTGAACCAGTCATCTTATTTTACTTAACAAACTCATAATGTTTACTATGTTTTAGACCCTGTCCTGAGTCCTTTACATTTTTTTTAACATTTGTTTTTAAACTTTCTAAGTAAGCACTTTTAAAAATATTTTTTTCTTTTTAATTTTTTATTTAAAGTGAGCACTATTATTTAATCCATTTGGAACAGATATTTAATAACTTGCCCAAGTTCACACATCTAATAAATTGTAGAGTTGGAATTTAAAACCAGGTGGTCAGATATTAGAGTCTATTCTGTTTATGGCAGGGGCAATAATAACTTCAAGCATTTACTAAATTCTCACTGTCAGGAACCATGCTAAATGCTGCATTTAAGGCAAGGCTGGTGATCATCTTTTAGGGGTATCGTTGAAAGGATTTTTTCCTCTGGGTAGAAATTACCTTAACGTTCTTGTATCTGAAAGTGCTGTTATTCCAAGGATAAATGCAAGTGGGGAAGAAACAAGAAACAAGATGTCTGGCCTGAGAGCTTTTAAGATGGTTGGGATTTATACCAAAAAGGAAAATGTGGAATTGAAAGATAGATATGATTGGAATTCAGTTACAAGACCTGTCAGACATGGCAATAAATTTTACATAACTAAAGGGATTAACTGTAAGTGATTTTGAGATTGTGAGTGGAAGCCTTAGAAAAATGGAGGACTTAAACTTTCATGGGGAAAATGATCTCATTTTTCAAATGTTTCGTTTCAAGTATTGGCAGAACATATTAGATAGATAGATAGATGGCTTTCAAAAAACTGAACATATGGGGCTGAAGTGGTATATTTTGGAATCAGTCATATGAAGGTAGGTATTTAAAACTAAATGAACAGCCACAAATGTGTATGAAAGAGACTGGCAGCATAGCCCAGGCTTAAAATGGTAAGGAAGAAGGAGAAGAGGAATTAGCTTCTAGACTAAGAATTTACTGAACTTTGAGGTAGACAGAGAGAGTCTTAGAAGCCAAGAGTGATAACAGAACCATGGATGGGAAGGTCAGCAAGATCCCCTACAGGAGAGAGACTAGCCTTGTGACGGAAGCTCGGGTGAGACCAGTAACCTGGACAAGCAGAATGCCTTTGCCCTGAGAATGTAACTTCTGGGCAATAATTAGAATGAAAGTTTTGTTGTAAGTAAGAAGTGCATGGAAAAAAAAGAGAAAATCTTTGTGAAATTAGGCTGCAGTTTAGAAGCTTGGTTGTGAAGGCAAATAATTTTGGAGAGGGAAATGGGGCTCAGTGAAAAATTTAGGTTGAAGGAGATGTGCCCAGGCTCCCGGTTATAGCTCTCATCTGGTTCCGGCTGCTCCTCTTCCTTCTGGTAGAGCCGCGGAGATCTTGTGTTCCCCAGACACGCCGGGACTGCTCCTCACACCAGGAGCAGTCTGCTTGCCCTCTACCTCGCGCTCTCTCCCTCTAGCACCTACGCGGCTAGTCCCTCACCTCATTCAGGTCTTGACTCAGATATCGCCTTCTCAGGGAGGCCTTCTCTGAGGTTCCTACTTAAAATCGAAATGCTGTTCCTTATTCCCACCAGCCCCACCTCCACCTCCACACCCCTAACCCATAGCACTTTGCTATACAACATATTTTATTTTTTATTTATTAATTTTGTTTTTGGCTTCCACCGGTTAAATTTAAACTCGATGAGGTCAGGGATTTTCCTATTACTGTAATGCCTGGCACATGATATTCATTTTAATAAATATTTGTTCAATGAATGAATGAATATTGTGAGTTCAGTATTCCTTGTGGAAACTGATATGAGATCACTCTTCACCATCAACCTCATTATTAGTACACCTAATAGATGTTATTTATAGAATGACGCATAATGCACTCTCTTACTCAGGGGTTGGCAGACTTTCTGTAAGGGCCGGATAGTATATGTTTTTTGCAGACTGTATGGTCTTATCACAGCTATTCAGTTCATTTGTTGTAGCAGCCGTAGACTGTATGTAAATGAATGGGCATGGCTGTGTTCCAATAAAGCCTGATTTATGGGCACTGAAATTTGAATTGTACATAATTTTCAAATGTCATCAAATATTACCCTTCTTTTGATTTTTTTTTTTTTTCTAACTACTTAAAATGGTGAAAACCATTTTTAGCTCACAAGCCACACAAAAACAGCGGGCCAGACCAGCCCTATGAACTGTAGTTTGCTGATCCTACTTTTGTTGGCTCCTTAAATATAACTTAGGTGAAATTTATTTTTCTATAGTTGGTAGCTATCAACAATGCACGTTAAACCCTAGTTACAGATAATTCAGGAATACTTCTGTTTGATTCTAGAGTCCTTCACATGCTTTCCTTTTTTGCTTTCCTGGGAATCTTGTTTTCATTCCATGTTTACGATGCTAATATTAGAATGAATTTGTATTGTCTTAGCAGATGCCACACGATAGTGTGTATTGGGGGGTGATGTCATAGTGTAGGGGCAGAGCCAGGCAGAGCCCACCCAGGATGAAAAGTTGGCCATTATTTACAAGGTGAATAACTCCCATATGGGATCATCAAGAGCCATGAGCCAGACCTAAGGCCCAGAGA
This sequence comes from Myrmecophaga tridactyla, assembly GCA_004026745.1. NCBI lineage: Eukaryota > Metazoa > Chordata > Mammalia > Pilosa > Myrmecophagidae > Myrmecophaga > Myrmecophaga tridactyla. The sequence continues at coordinate 10,483 of PVIY010012926.1, forward strand.
GCTGTCATTGTCAATGAAAATTGCGTTGTATTTTTAACATCATCCGTAACAGATTTCTTGAATAAGCCGCCAGTGCTTTTAATAATAAACCTCATGGTTGTTTTAGCCATGCTACATTGGCAATTTTTGCTCCTCTGCTTAAAAAAAAAAAAAAGCTATTGTATTATCACATCAAGCTGTAATTTGAATAAGATATCTTATTTTCCTCAACAAACACGAAGAGGAGAGAGACAGTGTTTTTTATTTGCAAAGCCTTTTAAGGTTTTTCGCATACTTGATTTTGTTTAATTCCCACCATGATGTAGGCAGCCTTATTAACTATTTAAAGTGTGAGAGAATTGAGAGTCGGTGAGTTTAAGTAATGTGGCCAAGACCGTACCACCAGGACTCCAGACCAGGTCTTCTGACCTTCTTGGGGGCAGACTCTTGTTGCCAACTTCCACCAGTCTTTAGTTGCAGTGCTGTGAATGCTCTTCACTGCCTCTCCATCTCTTGGTTCACCTGCTCCGCAGCCCCGGGAAGGGGTAAGGAGGCCGCGGCAGTTGTATCACTACCACTGGACCTATTACCGGCTCTGCTCTCTCCTTTAGCCACTTTAGCCACTGTGTGATTCCTCTGGGCAGGGCTGTCTCAGTTCCCTAATATCTGGCCCTCCTTTTCTCAATAACTGTGACCCCCTTGCCAATCAAGGGTTAATGAGAGGGGAAGGAATCAAACATGCCCCTCCTACTTCAAGTCTGGGTAACTAGGAGAGGCTGGTTGCCAGCAGTTGGGCACAGGAAGCCATGCCAGGAACTGGTTTTGAGCAGGGAGGATACAGAGTTTAGCTTAAATGTGTTTCTTTGAGGTAATGGTGGAAGACATCTGTAGGTTTGGTTTTTTCAGTTCTCTGCTTTCAACTGTCAGACAGCCAAATGGCAAAATTAATAGAATCAATGTCCTTATGTTCCTTTAAAAATCTCCTTAGAGTTCCCATTTGAACAACTTCTTTGTAAAAATGGAGACTTTCCATGGTTTTCTGTTGCTCTTGGGAGAAAATTGTCATAAAATTACACAAAATTTAGGATGGTTGTGCATCTTATGAATTAAGGGTGGCATATAAAAAATTTCCTCAAAACTCCATTTAGAATATGGAAAATGTTATAGAATGTTATTCTTGAATTGTTTTCCTGCTTTTATTTTGGTGCTTATATGTTACCTTAGGTATTTTATGTTATTTTAATTATATTTTGTGCTTTTTTATTTCATTACAAAAGCTGCCTGCTACTTATATGTCTGCATATTTCAAAATGTTCCCTTTGGACCCTTCCCTATTCCTGTACCTTTTTCCCCTTTCTTTATCGCAGTCTAAACCTTTTGAACATCACCCAAAAAGCTAGGTATAGGCCAGTTGATGTTACAGTGGAAACAAGAGAAAGAAGAACTTATCATTTCTCGGTACTTAACTGAGAGAAGACAAAATGCTGTTGTGCATTTTAAATTGGAGGGGATATGAGGGTCTGGCCATATATTATCATATAAATGTCTTAATCCTATCAAATGACAGTCAAAATGAGAATGTAAATGAATTTAAGCTGACCACATGAACAACGCTTTACAAAAAAGTTCTGTCACACCGTGCCAGCCTCTATGTACAGGAAAAACGCTGTGATTGGTTTTTGCCTTGAGTAAGAGTTGTTCTGACTGGCCCCGGCAGACCTTGCCTCACCATCCACCTGGATTTGTCACCTGCCAACACTCAAGAGGACGTGGGAATACGTAGTTAAATTCTCTAAGCTCTTTTTCCTAAAGTTGGGGGGTATTACAGGCTATTCCTCCAGGTTTCTTGATTCATAGCCTAGTGTTTTCTTGAATGAACTGCATTGTTTTACTGCAAGGTTTTGGATTTATAAGAAGTCGGGTATTTTCATGAGCTCCCTTCTTTTCCATACAGATGTCTGGAAGGTTTCCTGGGGGAATATTGTCAGCATCGAGACCCCTGTGAGAAGAACCGCTGCCAGAATGGTGGGACCTGTGTGGCCCAGGCCATGCTGGGGAAAGCCATGTGTCGCTGTGCCACAGGGTTCACGGGCGACGACTGCCAGTACTCAACCTCTCACCCCTGCTTCATGTCTCGCCCCTGCCTGAATGGAGGCACCTGCCACATGCTCAGCCGGGATGCCTATGAGTGCACCTGCCAAGTTGGTTTTACGGGTAAGAAATGGGACTCAGGCCCATACCTTCCTATTCTCATCAGGTACCTTGATAGTGCATCTTTTAGTCCTTGTGTCCCCAGTTCTAGTACCACTTCACAGCATAGTAAGAAATATTCCAGACAAGGATCCTCAACTTCTTTTTCAAGGTTTTAATGATCAGAGACGAGAAAGAAGGAGAATACTCTAGATTATTTGACTGTATAAAGTATGTATATCAGGACTGGGGATCAGAATTATTTCGCTAAAAGAAATACACAATCACCACAGTAGATTTTGGGTGCTTTTGATGTGAAAATCTCTCCCTTGAAATTTGAGGATTGGCTTTCTGGTTTTCTGAACTCTGATTATTACATCTGCACTGGCATTGCCTTGTCCTCCTCCATTTCCCATCCCTTAAATGTTAGTTATCTGCAGAACTCTTTTGAGCCCCTTTTAACCATATGTAGCCTCGTCTCCCTGGGGAATCTCAGTATCTCCAGTTGTTTCAGCTGTCAGTTATCTTCACGAGTTCTTTCTGACTCCCATGGACAGCCTTTCAGGCCTACCCCCACCCTGGCATAAGACTCATATTTCTAACCATCCATTGCATGTTTTCCTTGGAAATTCTATAGGTACCTAAAACTCAGCATGTTGTTACAATAGCAGCACCGGTGTCCACTCCACGTGCTCCAAACTAGAAACTCGCTCTCGCTTATCCTTACTGCGCATGAACTTGGTCCCACATCTCAACCTCTGAATTGCCCCTCACCTGTCTACTCTTTTCCGTTTCCTCTGCTCTTCCGTAATTGAGGGCCATGTCATTTTTCACCTTGACTCCTGCAGTAGTTTCCTAACAAGAATCTCTCCCCAGCCAGTTTATTGGTAGCATTGCCACACCTTTAATTATATATGCAAACTATAGATATAAACTTACCTGCATGCAATGCATAATGACGTTTTACCATTCATGGAATAAACTGCAAACTTTTCTACCTGGCTTCCATGGGTCCTCATAATCTAAGCCTTGTATCTTTTTGTAGACAAGGAGGTGTATCTTTCGTAGACGAGGAGACAAGAGAGTAGATGAGTCTAGACTCTTATTTGCTGCAGGGACTGATGGAATCCAAAGGACTGGGCTTCGTATGAGTAACCTACAGTCCCCTGCATATGCTCCAGAGTCTTCGAGTCTCAGCTCAGGGCCTTGGAATGTTGCTCGAGTGTGCTCTGTGTCAGAGGATCTTGAGGAGGTTGTGATTTGGACTTTCTAAAGGTGCCATTGGTTGAGTCCTGTTAAATTCATGGGTTCAGGGATTCTCTATGTCAGAGCGCCCTCATGTCACCTATTGAGTGGGAGATGTGGGTTGTTGAGGGTAGGGAATGCTCCCATTTATGTTGTTAATCCGGGTTTCTGTTATCCTTCCTTTAGGTAAGCTGTGCCAGTGGACGGATGCCTGCCTGTCTCAGCCCTGTGCAAATGGAAGTACCTGCACCACTATGGCCAACCAGTTCACCTGCAAATGCGTCTCAGGCTTCACAGGGCAGAAGTGTGAGACTGACATTAATGAGTGTGACACTCCCGAGCGCTGCCAGCATGGCGGCACCTGCCTTAACCTGCCGGGTTCCTATCAGTGCCAGTGCCCCCAAGGTTTCACAGGGCAGCACTGTGACAGCCTCTATGTGCCCTGTGCACCCTCCCCCTGCGTCAACGGAGGCACCTGCCGGCAGACCGGTGACTTCACTTTTGAGTGCAACTGCCTCCCAGGTGAGGAGTCCCTAGTGCCCTGGAACTGGGGACACACCCGCACGGGAGAAGGTGTTGGGTGCAGCCCGTGGGCTCCGTTAGGAAGTACCCTTCCCAGCAGGGAAAACGGGAAGTGAAAACTTTGTGTGGGGTGGGATTTGTGAAGTGGGTGGCTCTTTATGGACCCACTAGGGCTCATAAACTGAGCACAGGGTAATTTAACATGTCAGGGTTTATGATGGTGAGTGGCTAGAAATGTATTTATGGTCCTTTTTGGAGATACAGTGAAAAATAAGAGGAACATAGCTCTGGGAAAGTGACCCAATAGAATGGAAAGGGAAAATGAAAATTAGACATTGAAAAATATGTTCATGTGATTCACAAAATGTTTTAAACGGAATTGGTAATAATGGTAGGTGATCAGTTTTCCTGGGTGCTTTCACCTCAGTAGAGTTAATAGATTACCTTCCAGTCCACCTGGATGTCCCCATCTCCTCCCTTACAGTTTCTCCTGGGGTCTGACCTTCAGAGCCCTCTCCCCATGTACCCTGTCTGACTTGGGAAAAGCCTTGTCCTGACCTGAAGCTGCAGGATTTTGAAATTGCATGGGGGGTAGAATTCTGTTTAATCAGTGAGCACTTTTGATGAGCTCTGACTGATTGTGTATGAGAAACTATACGCGACACAAGAACTTGGTCACAGTCTCGGTTGATGCAAGTTCCCTGAGCATATGCACAACCCCAGGATAGAAGAAAGAGGAGGAAATGATGTCTGGAAGCGTGGGGCCGGGGTGCCCGTAGAGGTGCAGGGAAAGGGACAGGCCTGGCCCATTCACTGAGCTCCTCATAAAAACGATGAGGAGGTTGAAAACGGAGCATTTTGATTGGGAACAGAACATAAGCAGCTGGAGCAGATGAATTACTAAGCAACAAAGATCCTGTTTTTATACAAATATCCTTAGTACAAAAACAAAAGAAGGGAAACTGTAGGGGAGGATAATGTGCTAAGTAAGCAGAATTGCCTCAAAAGGAGTTGTTCTAGTCACTCTTTCAGAGAGGGTCTTAGATTCTGGCGGTGTGGGTATGGCTCACTTATAATAGGATTGTGTGTTTTATCTTTTAGGGGTTAAAGGCCGTAGACTGGTCTTCAGTATAAAATCAAATGGTGATTTATTCATTCATTTAATAAAAATTTATTGACTGCCTGCTATATTCTAGGCAGTGTGGACAAGGTACGTGGGTTATAGCAGACATGACACTGTCACATAAGAGAAATGAAAGCTTAATATTTTTAACTGCAAATCATAAGAACAAGCTATTTAACTGTATCGCTTTCTGTTTTTCTCTCTCAATAAGGAAAAAATAAGGCCGTAACTCTAGATACTAAATAAATATTTACTAACATTGTATGACTGTCACCCATATTATCTCATGTAAGTGTTAACTAGAAGATAATGTTCTTCAATCCTTTGTATTTTAAGAGTTAAAGAAGGAAGTAAAAATGTAAACAGTTTAATTTTGCAGTTATTCTGATACTGCAAATGTTCATATCATCTAATATGCTAATAGCCTAAGTGGCTAGTAATTGAGGTTAGTGTGATTTATTGTTGAAGGCTAAATGTGTTTTTCAGTTTTAAGAAAATCACTTTTAATAATCGTCTAGAACAGGGGGTTGATTTGGCAGCAAGACAGTAACGGGAAGTTAAAATCAATAAAGGAAGTTTTTAGCTGAGAGAGAGTGATTATTTGCTCCCATAGTCTCTGCATTGTTATCCTTAGCCATGATAAGAACCTTAGGGAATTCTGAGAGTGTGTCCCGGAAAGGATCTGTCACACCAGAATAGTACCTCCTCCTTGAGAAAGGAAATAACCAGGGATTCCAAAGCAGAGAGGCTGCCAGAGCTGGTGGGACAGAGAAGGAGATGGAGCTGTCCCCGATCTCTTCTCGTAGTTGAAAAGCAGGACGTTTACTTACTCCGCAATGCAGCTGTCGTGCCCATGGAGTGGAGGTTTGGATGAAGGGAAAGCCGATGTGTATTCAGTGCCTGCATTGGGTCAGGCGCTGCACCAAGTGCTTTTGCATCCATTAGCTCAATTTCACAAAGACCTTGGGGATAGATATTTTTCAGGTTTCTCCAAGTAAAGTAACTGAGGTTTGGAGATGTTAAAGTGATTTGCCCAAAGTTGCAGCCGATAAGTGATTAAAATGAGCCCTGAAGTATAGGCCATTTAATTCCAAAGCCTGTGGCTGCACGAGGCTGCACTACCCATCTCCTTCTGGGAAGTGCTCTGAAGACATGTGGAGCTTTTTGTTAAATGCATCCACCTGTTAAAAATGGGTTCATATAAGAAAAAACAGATACTCCAATTGTAAATAATGTGTTACGTATCAACCTAGGTGGGGCACTATGCAGATCTTTGTAAAAAGTTAGGTAGTCTGTGAGCTAACTTATTGTGGGCTGCCTTGATGTAAAACATGCCATCAGCTTGGTCAAATGCATAGAAAGAACTTTAAAGAGAATGCAGAAAATTAATGATGCAGTAATACTGTGAATGAATATGTGTTTACACAATTTGTAAGATTTTCCAAGATTTTATGTTCGTTGTTCTTATATCTCAGGTGGAGACTGGAAAGTATTCAGTTTGCTTCCACATTGGACGGGCTGGGAGACGATTTTCTTTGAGAAGATATTCTCACAGTGCAGTACCATTCTCCTTATCCCTCCTTCCATTGATCTCCACACCGTTCAAAAGCCTTAGATGTTACTTAAAATAGTAGTCACTATCTCATTTAAATAGCACCCTTATTTGAAGAAAACTTTATTTCAGTTCTAAGATTGGGGAAATCAAGTTGGCTGGAGGCAAAGTATGCTTAAGGTATTATGCAACTCCTAAGTTGCCACTTCTGCAAATTTGAGATCTTTGCACATCTCTTTCCTCCTAACTCCTGACCTGGTCTCTTGTTTTTTTTTTTTCTCTTCTTTTTCTAAAGCACTTATCATCTTCTTACTATATAATTTACACTCTACAATTTGTTTCATTATGTCTGTTGTTTATTGTCTGCCTTTCCAAATTCTACTGACTCTTCTCCTTTCTAGAGTGAAAGCTAGGATCTTTGTTTTTGTTTTGTTCAGCACCTAAAAACAGCATGCAATTATCTATTGACTGACTGAATTAATTTAGTATCCTATCGTAATATTGAGAATATGACTTCGTTCTTTTCATTTTTTTTCTGGTGCCATGCATCCTACACTTAGTTTGGCTTGTCCTTTTGCACTTTTATACTCTAATAGTGGATAAGGGAAATTTTTGTATTTTTCATCTGTGATAATCTGTGAATCCCACATAAGTTAGTGATTATATTTCAGTGGTCAACTTACAATTCTCTTCTAGAAAAGGGCACTATAGTCACTGTGAGTTAATTTTGGTATTATTGCAGGGCTCATAGGGAAGGAATTAAAACTGGAAAATGAATCATCTTGCGTGACATAGAAAGAAGTGTTCTTTACAGACGGGTGGAAATGAAGATATTCAAGGGGAATCTAACAGAATGTAACCAAGGAACTGTATTCCATCTTCGTGCATCAGCCACTGTTCACTGTTCAGATCCTTCACGAGCTATCATTATGTAAAGTTTTTTGCAGAAGTGCTGAGGGGTGGCACCCAGCCAGAGTTATTTTAACATAAGACAAAATAGGGCATGAAAGCAAATTATTAAATCATTGACTCCCAGTATTTTAGGATTAGGGCCAGCCAGTGGAGAGAGAATGAGTTAGACTGACTTTGTGTTTGTGGGTATTTTAATAAAGTAGAATAAGTAATCAGAAAAATGTGCTGTTTTCAATCTACTTGTTGCCTCTTGTGAGTTCATAGTTGGATAGGACAGTCCTCAATGTATTTTCCCTTTTTCTTTTTCTCACATCCCTTTATTCATGTTATTTTTTTTTATAACTTTGTAAAAAACTATCTGATCTGTCTTCCCAAAACAATGACGGTTTATTGTTTGTAAGCCATCTCTTCACTTGCAGGCTGCTTATGTTTATTATTCCTGTGTAATTAAAATAAAGCTTAAGCACATTTTGTGGTGTTTTTCCTGAGCTTAAATAAGTGTTAGAAATAATTCCCTCCTGCATAGTATAGGGGCATATGATGTTCTCTTGGGTATTATGGCACTTATATTTTGACAGATTTCTCTGGAGCAGATGTAAAAATGACCGTGCTGCTTTCCAGGGTGTGTTATTTTAGCTCCTTTGATTGGGGATATTCCCGAAGTCCTCACAGTCTTTCATGCTCAGTGTGCTATTGCCCATGTTTCTCCTCCACTTTCTATCTCATCTCCTCCCCTTTCTTTATATAGAACTTATTTATCCTTATGATTTGTCAAAGGCATCTTTTCCTTGAGATTCTCCTGTGTCCCCTACCCATTTTGAGATCTCTAGGTACCCTTGTACACCTTTAGCACAGTCGTTGTCAGGCTATTTGCATGTTCATCTTCCCCGGTAGACGTACTTCATTTAACTTTTTCTTCCCAGTACTCAGCAGAGTGCTTGGCAGAAAGTTGTGACTCAATTAATATTTGGATAAGTGAATTGAATGTGGTGGACGGAGAAGAGAATTCCCATATGCCACAACCCTTTTTTAATGTACTGATGTATTTCTGTTTAATCCTCTTATTCATTTCTTTGACCTCTTAGGTGAGAAAGTTAGCAAGGAAAGTGGAGAGAGAATATTAGAGAGATTTCAGGTGGGAACAGCAGGCCTGGGAGACTGGTGGAGCGGGGAGTATGCAGAGCAGTTGGGGGTGGGGGTGGTGAGCCGGACAGAGGGTAGAGGAGGTGTACCACAAGACCAGTTGGCCAGGGAAAAAGCTAAAGCATCAGTTAGCTTTTGGCTTTATAGCTTAGAAGTAGATCTACAAAACTCTTTTTTTTTTTTTTTTAAGAAATATCAATCAAGATAAGAAAAGTAGCCTTGTACCTTTTTTGTCCAGTTGCAGGTATCCTGGGTTTTTCCCCCTCCCTTATTCATCCCTGATCAACAGGACTTTAACCTGAGAACTTTCCGCCTGGCTATGTCATCTCATCTTTTCCTTTCTGCTCTTTCCTCTGCTGTTTTCCATCAAGCCTTTCCACCCTCACACCTCCCAGGATCTGAGAAGCTTTGCGTATTCTCTTGAGAGATGCTGGTCTCTGTGTGGGATGACGAGTGCAAAAGCCTCTTGTTCCCACCCTCACTGTCGTCATTCATCAGTTAAGTGGCCCACGGTTTTATAACAGCACAGTCTTAAAATATTCCTTCCAAGTTTGATTTTTCTCCTTTTTGCCTTTTAAGGATGTGACTTGGCTTTAAGTCGCAGGCTCCTTTTAGTATGCTCCTGTGAGCCTCTCCGTGATTCTGCCGCGCCCACCCCACCCACAGGTCTGGAGACTTGTCTGTTTCCTTTTCTCTTACATTTTTAAAATATATTTTTAAAAGATGACTGCACTGTAACTTATTCATATAACTTTTTTCTCTCCCTTTGGATAGGTTGTTTCTTATAAAATTTGCTAGTTATTTTCAAAAATAATTCTATAGCACCATTTTTAAACCATAAATACAGTTTTAACTTAAGAGGAGAACTAATTTGGCTTGAGTTTTCTCAGATATGGGAACTTTTGACCTAAGGACTGCTTTTCATATTATTTAAAAGGAATTCTGGCATCCCAGAGAGAATACTTGACTGGAACAGGAGAAATCTGTTTCAGTGCTAACTCGTACCTACCAGCCCCCTGACCCTCAAATTCCTCATCTGTAACACAGAGAGCCCTCAGAGTAGATGAGCTCTAAGGCATACTGTGATCTCATTGATATATATAATGATGTCAGCTAATAAGTTTACAGCACTTTTTTTGTCCTTCTTTTTCTAATAACAACTTTATTGAGATATAACTCATACCATATGATTCACCATTTTAAGGTGTATTTGTAATGGTTACAGTATATTCAGAGTTATGCAACTATTACCATAATCAATTTTTAAAATTTTTCACCTCCAAAGATATCTGTTCCCATTAGTGGTCACTTCCTATTCCCTCCACCCACCCCAGCCCCAGACAATCACTAATCTATTCTCTGTCTGTTACCTACTCTGAATATTTCATATAAATGGGGTGATACAACAGGTGGTTTTTTGTGACTGGCCTCCTTCACTTAAACTCCTGCTTTCAATGTCATTCATGTTGTAGCATGGATCAGTATTTCATTCCTTTTTATGCCTGAATAAAATGTCATTGTATGGACATACCACATTTTATTTGTCCATTCATTAGGTTGATGGACATTTGCATTGTTGCCACTTTTTGGCTATTCTGAATATTGCTGCTGTGAACATTGGCATACGTGTTTTTGCGTGGACATATGCTTTCATTTCTCTTGGGTATATACACACTTATAAGTGGGATTGCTGGGCCAGCCATAACTCCATGTTTAAACTTTTGAAGAACTGCCGGACTGTTTTCCAAATTGACTGTACTATTTTACATTCCTCACAGCAGTGTATGAGGGTTCCGATTTCTCCACATCCCCATCAACACTTGTAGTATCTGTCTTTTTTATTATAGTCATCCTAGTGGGTGTGAAGTTGGATCTTTTTTTTTTTTTTTTTTTATTTCTGCATGGGCAGGCACCGGGAATCGAACCTGGGTCTCCGGCATGGCAGGCGAGAACTCTGGTACTGAGCCACCGTGGCCCGCCTGGGATCTTGTTTTGATTTGCATTTTGTAGTAAATGAAGTTGAGCATCTCTTCATTTGTGTATCTTTGGAGAAATAGCTTTTGAGATCCTTTGTCCATTTTTAAATTGGACTATTTATCTTTTTATTTTTGAGTTGTAAGAATTCTTTATATATTCTAGACCCAAGATCTCTATAACATATATGATTTGCAAGTATTTGCTCTTTCTGTGAACTCCCTGTTCACTTTTTTTATGGTATTCTTTGAAGGACGAAAGTTTTTTAATTTAATGAAATCTAATTTGTCTACTTTTTGCTTCTGTTGTTTGTTGTGTCATATCTAGGAAGGCTTTTCCTATTCTGAAGTCACAAAGATTTACTCATATGCTTTCTTACAAGAGTTTTAAAGTTTTAGCTCTTACATTGAGGTCTCTGATCCATTGTGAGTTACTTTTTATGTGTGGTGTGAGCAAGGGGTCCAACTTCATTCTTTTGTATGTGGATATTCAGTTGTTTTATTACTGTTTATTGAATTAAGTGCTTTTTAACATCTAACTCATTTAATCTTTCAGCAATCCAATGAGGTAGGTCCTATTAATCCCCCCACTTAGGAAAGAAGTTTAAGTATCTTGCCCATGGTCACGCAACTGTTAAACTGCAGGGCTTAGATTTGAACCTAAGCGGTTTGGCCCCAGAGACTATGCTATTAATCATGAATTAACTGTCTTGGCTACGTGCCCCCTCACTTATCTACCTATCAGCGGGAAGGAACTACCTAAAAAACGGTCAATCAGTTGGAAAAAGAAAACATTTTATTTTGTATATGTTGTGGTCATGCTGAAATGTCACTGCCTTCTTCGGTTGTCTTGGGTGGTAAATCCAGTTAGTTGCCACATTGACTAATGAAGTCAGAGTCAGTCTCTGTTTGTATAGCTTAGCAGCGGAGGTTTCCTATCCACCCCCCACCTCGTCAGTGTGCACTCTAGGCAGCCAAATCCCCTAGAGAGATGAAGGTAGGGAAGGATGACCATCGTCCTAGGACACCACCAAACCAGGCAGGTTCTAGCATCGGTGGGCCTGTTCACCCGTTTCCTCCATGTCCTGGGTTGTAACTTTTATAAAGAATGTCTCCATTAAGAAAATTAAGCTGGGAACACAGACCTCGTTTCTAATTCAAGGGCTGCTAATCAGTAGATCTGTAGATTTGGCCTCACTTGGTTTTCTTTTTTTTTAATTTTTTTTATTTTATGGTAATTATGGATGATTAGACAACTCAGCGTGTTCTGGCTCATTGGTCCCTTTGTAAAACTTTTATATGGTTAAACAGAAATATGAGTAATATGATAAATTTCTAAAAATCTCAGTCTACAAAAATTTCTATGGTCTTTCTCAGGCTTACTAAGTGATTCATCTGCTCCAAGGGACTGAGCCCCAACTACCTGAGAAATCTAATTCTCTTCAATTATGCTTTCAAATATTCCCATCGTCCATGAATTGATTTCCTTTGGTCTTTATGTAACTTTTTGGCCAGTAGGTTTACAGTCGTTTACGTGACTGCCACTGTATTCAGAAAAACCAGTCATTTTCTTGTGTAGCAGAGTGATACAGAATGCTGCAGTAGCTTGTGGTAAGGAAGAAATAAAGCAAGGTGTGATTGGCGTCTCTCCCACACACAAGGCTGTAAATGCCATGAAAGATGGGACTGTATCTCTTTTTACTCATTGTTATTTCCCCAGTGCCTAGTGTAAGACTCAATAAATATTTTGAGTGAGAGCGAGAGCAACGTTAAGGGATATTTTGAGGAGACCAGATACTTAGCCATGTTATATATATATATATATTTTTTTTTTTTAGCCATGTTATATTTGAAACAGGAGAATGTTCAGTAAACATCCTCTGATCCTATAGCTGGTAGTCTTCTATGTTTTTTTTTTAGCTAAGGAGAGAGAAAGGAAGAAGCCCAGCATATAAATTACAGAGCAATATACTGTGGGCAGTTAGAGTTAAGTTTGGTGTGCTAGTTTCATTTTTCATAAAGAGGAAGGAAGTAAGGCTCTAAATGCAGAGAGGAACATAAAGAATTTGAAATGCTGGTAAGTTTGTAAATAATAAGTAGTAATGCCACCCATTTTCATATAGCTTTTTTTACATTTGTATAGTACTTTACTCATGACAAGGTCCTTACAACAACCCAGAAAGATAGGGTGGGCTGGTGGAATCAGACTCATTTTGCAGATGAGGGGATTAATTCAGAATTGTGACTCACCCTGTGTTTAATAGCTCATAGGGGGTGATGTGATGGTGGCTCAGTGGCAGAATTCTCACCTGCCATGCCAGAGACCTGGGTTCAATTCCCGATGCCTGCCCATGTAAAAGAAAAAAAAAGGAATTTAATAGCTTGTAGGTATGAGGTTGGTATGTGATCCATATCTTTAGACTTTAAGTTCAGTCTTCTTCCTAGGACGTTGTCTCTGCTGAGACCTCTAGCATAGTCATCCCAGGAAATACAAAAGGGACTTAAATGTAATTAGGAAATCTTTTATCTGCCCATTCGTCTGGCATGGGCTAGGGAAGCCCCACACCCTGTTTTTCAGACCCAACCGATGAATGTCTGCTCTGATTAGACATTTATCTTTGCTGGGATTTAATTTCATGAAAACCTTTGCAGTCCTTGTGAGGTAATTCTGAAGGCATGCTATTGGTGCAGTGAGTCACTTACACTGCCCAGCTGTACTTGAGCCAGAGAAAACAGGGTGTTGGGGGAGTTTCCGTAAAACGAGTGAGTCCTGGGTGAGCAGCTGCTAGCTACTAAATTGAAATCTTGAAGCTAGTCTGTCCTGATGACCATGCCCTTTGGGAGAAGAGCACAGCACTTCTTCTGAATGAGAATTCACCATTTTCTTTTGTTCTTCTCTTACCAGGATTTGAAGGGGTCACCTGTGAGCAGAATATTGACGACTGCCCTGACCACAAGTGTCAGAATGGAGGCGTTTGTGTGGATGGCGTCAATACTTACAACTGCCGCTGTCCCCCTCAATGGACAGGTATGTGCAGCTTGTTGAGTCCACCAGAATAGGGCATAGATTGGTAGCCAGAGAGAGGTTGCTAGTGAAGTGCATACTTTTTATGTTAGGGCTGCTTTGGAACCAGCATGTCAATTGAGTAGGGGCATCCATGCTTGATCATTGGGTATGAGCCTATAGAGTTAACCCCATATGTCCTATATTCACTTTATAAGGAAAACCATTCTCATAGTTGATTATTGGGCAGCTTCTATGAACTTGTCACTGTGCTAGGTGCTATGATAAATATGAGGAAGAGTATTAGTGATAGAACAGTGCTTATTTCTGGGAAAAGTCGCACATAGCCTAGAACATGGTGGATGCTTGATAAATTTTTGAGAGGAGAAGGACATACCTAAATGCAGAAATAAGCTGTACTGACTTTAGGAGCCTATTGTTTGTTTGTGGAAAGAAACCTATCCCATCTTATTGTCTTGTCCCATAATTATGCAAAAGGCTGGGCAGGTACTGTTTTTTATTTTTAAAATATTTTTGTTGAGAAATCTTTACACACATGCAGTCCATCCATAATGTACAATCAGTGGCTCAAAATATCATACATAGTTGTGTATTCATCACCATGATCATTTTTAGAATATTTGCATCACTCCAGAAAAAGAAAAAGAAAACTCATATGACTACTAGCATTTCAATCTAGCCAATTTTTTTACTCTTATTCCACCCCCCACCCCCTAGTTTAGTTTGCAAGCTGCTAGAATGCAATATACCGGAAATGGAATGGCTTTTAAAAAGGGCAGTTTATTAAGATGTAAGTTTATGGTTCGAAGGCTGTGAAAATGTCCAAACTAAGGCATCCAGGAAAGATACCTCAATTCAAGAAACGCCGATGAGTTCGGAGCACCTCTGTCAACTGGACAGAAACATGGCATGTTTGCTAGCTTTCTCTCCAGGCTTCCCTGGGGGCGTTTTCTTTATGTAACTCCAAAGGTCTCTGGCTGTGTGGGTTCTGTCAGCTCTAAAGCTTTTTCCAAAGTAGTTCCCTCTTAAAGGGATGGGTGGAGACACGTCTCGCCATGGAAACAGTCAAAAAGATCCCACCCTTCTGTTGTGCAACTGGTTCTTGTGGTGTCCTTTGAGGTTTGTTGCTTTTATGTGTATATGTTATTTAAAGAGAGGGAGGAGTATGGCAGAGAGGATGGGATTTGGTGGATGGGTATGACTGCTGAATCATTATGTTGATATTTCTGTTGGTCTTAGGTGTCTTGGAGCAGCTAGAGGAAAGAATGAAAAATCATGGAACTATGACCTATACCGAGTTTTAGTTCTGTAACTACTTGTTAAAATGTACTTGGAAATTTATTGCTTTTTTTGTATATATGTTATATTTCACACACACACAAAAGTTGAAAAAAAAAAATCCCACCCAGCAATATTGAATAAGGATTAAAGGACCCCAAAAGACATGTTCTTTCCAAATGCAAAATGTACCCATTCCATAACAATATCAGAAAGCCTTACACCATTTCAGTACAATACAAATAGAATATAAAGTCAGACAGTACAAAATCTCAACAAAGTCTACTGAAGACATGGTCTGTCCTAAGACAAAATTCTCCTCTGGCTTTGGACCTGTAAAACTCAGAACAAGTTATCTGCTGCCAATATACAAAGGAGGGACAGTCGTAGAATATGTTTCCATTTCCATAGGGAGAAATTGGAAGGAACACAGGGGTCACTGGACTCAAACAGTTCCGAAAACCTGCAGGGCAAATTCCATTAGATTTCACAGTCTGACAGTCATTTATTTGGGGCTTTGGAAAGCGGCTGTGGCACCCATTCCAAGGGCCTATGAAGCGGCCCGCCTCTCTCCAAGTGCAACCTTTGGAGACATTGAGGAGATTGCCTTTTTCTCAGCTCCACCCTTTCCAAATTTGGGGGCAGCACCTGGGCTCTCTGCCATCTCCCGGGCACACACTTAACCCCTCCAGAGGTTGCAAGGCTCTCCTCAATCCCCAAAGAATGTGCTCCACCCTCTCCAAGGCCTGAGGCCGCACAACTCTTCCACTGCAGGGACGTGGAAGGCCTGTCCTCTGCCTTCAGGGCAAATTCACCCTCTCCAAAAACTTGGGTAGGTCTGCTCTCCTGGCCCGAAGTTTCTTGACTTCAGACCTTAGCTTCCATGGTTCTGTCTCTGAAGTTATTTTTCCTCCAATTTGTCCCTTTTAGTCCAGACAAGTGGTGATTCCATTTATACAGATCCCACGACACTCTTATTTTTCTATGCAGTACACTGGAATCTTGCCTATCAGACAAAAAGACTTTCAACAAATCCTTTTTGGATAATGCCATTTCAAATCCTCTCTTGTCATGTAATGGCTGACTCCTTCCATGTTTGGTTAAATCCTCACGTGGAGCACTATTTTCTGGGGTCTCATTTTCTGGAAGCCCAGAATTTTCCAGACCATCAATTTCTGGTCTTCATACTCAAGAATTCAGTTCTCAGCTTATCTCTTTCCTGTTGCATTTTACTGTAAGCTACAAGGAGAAACCAGGCTGTGTTTTCCACATTTAATTTGGAAATTTCTTCTACTGAATATCCAAGTTCATGGCTTTAACATCTGCCTTCCATCCAAAACCAGTAATTAATTTTGCCAAATTATCTGCCATTTTAAAACAAAGGTCACTTCCTTTCAGTTTGCAATAATGCATGCATCATTTCTGTCTAAGGCCTTGTCAGAAATACCTTTAGAGTCCACATTTCTACCAACAGTCTGTGCAGAGCATTCTAGGCCTTCTCTATCAAGCCCCTCACGACTCTTCCAAACTCTTCCCATTATCTATTTAGAAAGCTGTTCCAACATGTTTTATGTTTGCAAACCATAGCACCCACTTCTCTGGTACCAAAATCTATTTTAGCTTTTAAACTAAAAGCAGAATGCAATGTATCAGAAATGGAGTGGCTTTTAAAAAGGGCAGTTTATTAAATTTCAAGTTCACAGTTCTAAGGCCATGAAATGACAAAACTAAGGCATCCAGGAAAAGATACCTTGATTCGAGAAAGGCTGTTGTGTCCAGAACACCTCTGTCATGATACATCTGCTAGTTTTCTCTCCAGGCTTCCCTGGAGGCATTTTCTTTATGCATCTCCAAAGGTCTCTGGCTGTGTGGGCTCTGTCAACTCTAAAGCTTTTTCCAAAGTGTTTGCCTTTTAAAGGTCTCCAGTAAGCAACC
Organism: Myrmecophaga tridactyla; assembly: GCA_004026745.1. Classification (NCBI taxonomy): domain Eukaryota; kingdom Metazoa; phylum Chordata; class Mammalia; order Pilosa; family Myrmecophagidae; genus Myrmecophaga; species Myrmecophaga tridactyla. The sequence continues at coordinate 27,360 of PVIY010012926.1, forward strand.
CTACCTTGAGTGGTGGAGACTCATCTCCATGGAAACCATCTAATCACAAGTTACCACCCACAGTTGAGTGGGTCACATCTCCATGGAAACAATAAAAAAGATCCCACCCAGCAATATTGAATGAGGATTAAAGGACATGACTTTTTTGGGGTATATAATAGCTTCAAACTGACATATCCCCTATTACTTAATTATTTTTCCTTATGTTTTTACTCATCTGTCCATACTCTGGTTAAAAGAAGCATCAGACACAAAGTTTTCACAACCACGCAGTCCCATTGTAAAAGTGATATAGCTAGGGCGGGCCACCGTGGCTTAGCAGGCAGAGTTCTCTCCTGCCACGCCGGAGAACTAGGTTTGATTCCCGGTGCCTGCCCATGCAAAAAGAAAAAAAAAAATATATAGCTAAACAGTTTCTTTAAGAATCAAGGCTACTGCAACATATTCAACAATTTCAGGTATTTTCCTCTAGCCATTCCAATATACTACAGACTAATAAGGGATATCTATATGATGTGTAAGAATAACCTCCAGGATAACCTCTTTACTCTGTTGGGAATCTCTCAGCCACTGAAACTTTATTTTGTCTCATTTCTTTCTTCCCCCTTTTAGTCAAGAAGGTTTTCTTAATCCCTTGATGCCTGGTCCTGGCAGGGAGAGTTGGCCGGTACTCTTGATGGCATTATTTTTATGGTAGCCAGTCTACATTTCTACTTTTTCCCTCTTATATCCCTTTTTGTGCATAGGACAAAAATAAACTTTTGTGCCTCTGAGGTTAGAAGAGCAGTCTTAATCTTGCTTAACTTTTCAGTTTCTTGGAAGTTTCTGAAGTTTGCTTCAGTCTTGAAACTAAAATGCAGTCATTTAGTTTCAATTTCTTTCTTTTTATCATCTATCCTATCTATCTATCCATCTATATCTATGTCTCTATCTAAGAACCTAAGTGATAAAGAACTGATCCTTTTTGAGAGAGATGAGTTGATTTAATGTGGAAATCCAAGAAGCAAATTAATATAATAAGGAAGAAACTATAATACCAGTGATGGATTGTGCCTGACAAAGAAGTCTTGATATTGGATTGCAGCCATTATTAGCTAGTATTCGTTATAGAGTCTCTGAAATGCTCCCCCTTATTGTAGCATCTAATTATTTAGAGTACTCTTTAGAGCTGTAGACCATGAATAGAAAAATATAAAAGACTTTTAGAATTTCAATAACATGATTTCCTGGAAGGGCATACATTTCTGCTTTTAATCCCCAAACTATTCTGTTTAATACTTTCCCACCGGTTTCTCTGGAATTGGACTTCCCCTAGAATTTCTTCGTGATGTCTTGATCCTAGGACTTCACTTCTAACCCTCTGCTGCTCCTGTCATGTTCTCTCTTCTCTCTGGCTTTTTCCATCCCTACGTTAGATTCTTCAGAGGCCATATTTTGCAACTTAAGAAAAAAAAGTAGTGTGACGTTAATTAGGTGGAAATTATTGAATTTTCTGTCTTTTTAACAATCCTCGCAGTGGAACTGAGCAAGATAAGACATTTATTAAGAACTTGACCCCCTCCTTACCTCCCTTCTGCTCTGTGGGAAAGTGGCTCCTGGTGGTGCTGCGTGGCGCTTAGCCTTCAGATACCCGCGAAGATCAAACGATATTGTCATTTCGTTGCTGATTTCTCTTTGATACCCACACACGGTTTCCTGCTTTGATAGTAATTAAGAAGGCCCAGCCTGGGGGGAAAGTTTACCAGAATTTCTTACCTTAGAGTGTTCGATGAATGACTCGTTTCTATCAAAGTTCTTATAAAATGTTTTCTTCTCCTCTTGTATTTTTATCTTTTCTAGAAAAAGTGGTGACGGTGATGGATAAGTTCAGTGTAGCAGGATTTATTACTTTTGACTTGCTGTCTCTCATTAGGAGTGACCCTCAGTCTTTGGGTTTCCACCTGGTTTCCTGTTTCACTCAAGCCAGTTAGGGTTATAAATGCAGATGACTATTTTCTGCATTCAGGAGCCCTCTTCTGGCTAGGCCACATGTTTCCTGTACTCCCTTAGTGCCTGATGCATTCTCCTGTGATAGTGTGCGCCATGATTTATATTGACATTATGGCTCGCCTGGTAGTAAGGAGGTCCTGAGTTATGAGGCAGTTGAACTGTTGGTGACAACTGTTTATAAAGTCGTTTTTTATGGCCAAGTTGTTTGCCGTCCTTCCCCCTTCTCCTGTTCTGGGAAGAATAGAAACAAAATTTTGTGACATAGGGTCCCTATTTCTTGATATTAGGGTTATAACTGCAGATTACAACTCAGAAGAAATAAATGGAGTTGGGGGGCTTGGAGTTAATTAACGTTTATTTTGCACCCACATACTATGTAATACACTGCAGTGTTTCTTTTGTGTAGAATCTTTACAATAACTGTTTTAGGAGTAGGGTTTATTAAATATCCTTTTCATAGACAATTTTGCACATTCAGAAGGGTTAAATAATTTGTCCAAGGAACATTACTGGTTGGCGTAGGGTTTGAATTTAGGTTTGTTGAAACTCCAAATCTTGCTCAAATATGTGCTCTTTTTTCCATATCAGATTGACTCTATGAGGTGTTTTTTGAAGACATTGGGTCTTTTTAATAGATGGAAAGTTCAATTTATAATTTTATTATTCTGTGATTTGGTGATTTATACATTTGTCCTTTTTTCCTTTTTAAGAATTTGGATGGTTACTTTAAGACTAGAGGTTAAATTATGTGAACATTTTATATTCAGTCTGCTGCTGTTTTCACTATGCCTAAGAGCCTTATTACAGCTTTATTCAGAATTCCTTTTACATTTTACTTCTCAGAGCTGAGGCACAAATCGTTTGGTCCAGCGTTTAACAAAATAGAAAAGGAGGAGTTGGAGTAGACTACTCGGAGAGGAAATGAAGTTGCTAGCCATCTGAAAAAGAATGGGTGGAATTATATGGCTGAAAAAATATGGTATTACTTTGAACTAGATGAAGATTTGGAAATTTGCCACAGTTTTAATGAGAAGAGTCTGTTAGGTGTGGTTTGGTTTCCTAGAGTACCTAATGTTGAAGGCTTGGTCTTTTGTAGCAAGCTCTGGATTTCAAGATGACCAGAAATTTTTCCACCTCAATTTATGGTTTCATCTGGAGCCAATAAGTCAACTTCCTTTTCTTTTCTTCAGAGGCTTTATCTTCTATCCAAGGAACTAATGTCTCTTTGTTACCCTGTTGGGGGCATTAGAAAAATAAACGGTGCAATAAAAAGCTTTTTGATCTTCTCGTTGATTCATGCTAAGCACCCTCGGTTCATGCTGCTCAGTGTGGTAGCCACTAACCATATTTTCCTGTTGAGCGTCCAGAATGTGGCTGGGCCAAATTGAGATGTGCTGTAGCTGTAAAATACCCGATTTTGAAGACTCAGTATGAGCAGAAAGTAAAGTATCTTACCAATAACGTTTTAAATATTGATTAGAGGTTAAAATGATAATATTTTGGCTATATTGGTGAAATAAAATATGTTAAAATTAATGTTTCTTATGTTTTTTTAAGTGGCTACTAGAAACTTTGAAATTACATCTGTGGCCAGCACTCCTCTAGTTGCCAATCTGTTCATAGCGCCATTGTGGCTACTACGTGCAGGCATCTTCTCCGTCAGGGGGTGCGGTGATGGGCTAGTGTCCATCCACAGAGGGGGCCTTATGCTGGCCTTGTGAGAGGAGTCATCCCATTGTGGTTCCCCCATCAGGTATGGCCAGAACTGTATTGTAGCCCAACTCAGAACCTTGATTGATTGATTGATTGATTGAATGCAGTTCTATTGAGATGTATTTACACCTCGAACAAACCATCCAAAGTATACACCCAATGACTGAGTCTTTTTACCTCCCATGGCTGTTATAATATTGTTAGTTTGTAGCTTCAAAACCTACCCATTTTCTGCCCTTGCTTAAATTCAGATAGAAGAGTGAAAGTGGTGAGGTTTACGAGTGGGTAGATGGTTTGCTTTTCATAGGAATTTTGTTATAGCAAAATAAGGAAATGAAAGCATACCTAAGGATTTGACGAAGCCTGAGTAGAAATGTCTTTGTTATGCTCTATTTGGCCCTAGGCCATCTTATCAGAGAAGTTCTGCTCTGGCATATATCCATTGGAGAAAAAAATTTTTTTAAAGGCCCCAACATTGATTACAGCAGTGTAGATTAATGTTTTGTCTACATGAATTGTTATTTGAATTTTCTTTTTAAAGGTTCATTTCCTTCATTATTAAAGTTGACTCTAAGCTCAACTCACAAATTCCTCTCTGTGGTTGCTTTTCATTTTGGGTTCATTCCTGGGGCAGATGTGATTTATTTTCCTGTGCTTGTTATTAATCCAGAAATGTAATTTCAGCTAGGGCTTAGAATAGTGCTTTGGGACTCTAGGCAGAGGTGAACAATGGAAGTTAGTGGACACGAGTCAAATAAAACTGAACAAATTTTCTCTCAGCTCTCCTTTATAGAATGATGAATCTGAGTTTGTTAAAGAATTCCCATTCCTGTCAGTTGCTCAAATTTCAGTTAAAAAAAAAAAATCTGGCATAAATCAGCATGCACATATTGCCAGAGGTGATGCATGGACTTCTTGTGTCTGGGAATGAAATCTTTTCATGATGGTATTTTGCTTTTGAATTTGATGTCCCTGTTTCAGTCCAACCTTGGTAACAAACTATTCTCTAGGATGAGTCGTTTTTCCCAACCACTTTTCTGTGTTTTTTTTTTTTTTTTTTTTTTTTTTTTTTTTTTTTTTAAGATTTTGGGGGTAGAACTTTTCTGTTTAGAGTAAAAACCGTTTTTCTATGTTTGGAACTGCAGAAGTGTTCTCATATATACTTTGCATGGGAGAATGGGAAAATGCATCTCTCATTTCAGTTTCTCTTCTGTCAACTTGATTGGGAGTACTCAGTGATAAGCCTGCTCCCTGAAATTACGCTGCCCCTTCCCAATTTTAGTTTATATCAGTTGGGCAGACTGCCAGAGTGCCAGCCTGAAGCACCCTCGTCACAGAGAGCCCAGAGCTGATACTAGTGGTGGTGGAGGGAGCAGGGCTGAGTGGATAAAACAGCCCTGCAGAATGCAGGAGGTCTACAGGATGTTCCCTGCCTCTGTGGTCCATGACTCAACGTCTAGCTTTGGCTTCATTCTAGGCAAGACCCAAGTTAATGTCACAGCTTTTCAAGCCCCCACAGAAAGCGTTAATAGCAGATGTTTATCAGACCACTCATTGTTACATCCAACCTACAGTGGTAGGTGCTGTAAGAGACACAAGTAAGAAAGATTCAATTCCTGCTTAGGTATCGAATTCTTGGGCCACAAATTAATCTCAGCAAATTTCCTACATATTGTTCCTTTGTTTTGTTTGTGAGAATTATAGGGAAGATCGGTGTTCCTTCTTGATTGGTAGGTACCTGTATTAGTCAGGGTTCTCTAGAGAAACAGAACCAACAGGAAAGATCTGTAAATAAAAGATTAATAAAAGTGTCTCACACAACCATGGGAAGGCAAGAGACCAGAATACATAGGGCAGGCTGTGAAGCTGGCAACTCCAATGAAGGGTCTCAACAGACTCCACAGGAAAGGCTTGCTGGCAGAAGAAAAAGAAAATTCTCTTTTCTCCCTTAAAAGTCTCCAAACAATCAGATCAAATCCATCTGATTGGATTATCTCATTTGCAGGAGCTGCTCCCTTAGTTGATCATAGATGCAGTCAGCCATAGCTGCAGTCACCTGAGTGATGATTTAATGAACAGCCTTCTGGTTTATCAGCCAGCCACAGACTATCCTTACAGTAACAGGCCAGTCCATACCTGACGCCAGGGGCGTCATCACCTGGCCAAGTTGACACCAGAACCTAACCATCACAGTAGCTTTCTTCTTCCCTTCTCTCTCTCTTTAAAATAATGTGTTCTCTTAATGTTGTTTTTTCCTCCCAACTTCTGTTTTGAGCCCTTTGAATCTGCAAACTTAGATTTATGTCTATCCTCAGTTCAAGAAAATATCTTTTCCATTTGTTTTTGTGTCTTCAGCAACAACTAAGTTATCTTTACATTGTATTTTTACATCAACTATTCTTTTCTCTCCAAAGCTTCTCTCTTGAAATTTTAATGTTTGTTTTTTCCTTTGTATTTATGAGAGCTTCTTAAGCTTTTTCCTTCACAGCAGCAATTTACTTTTCTGCCTTGTCAGCTCTGTCCTTTATAGGTTCTAGTTTTGATTTTTATTTTAATTACATTTTTATTTTCCTATGAATATTTACTGATTGCATCTAAGTCCTTTCTGTTTCTGCCTGCCACTCAGCCAGCTCATCAGAGTATGATGTCCTGTATCATTTCTCATCTCTTTATAGTGCCTATGTATATCTATACATTTCTTGAAAGAACCAATTCTTCCTAAAATTAGTTAGAGACCGGAAGTGAATGTTTTTCATAAGTCTGTTCTTTGTCTCGAGTGATAAATTCTCCATCTTTCATATTCCAGAATCTTTTAATAGACCCATGCTGGTCTTTTTCACTTTATGGATTCTGCAGAGTTATTGCTTCCCCGTAAAGAGGGTAGACTGATTTCTCCTTGGATCCCTTCACTCTCAGCCTGGCTGCAGTTAGAGCTTTTCCTCCCAATGAGATGAGGGGTACTTTTCAGTAAACTGGTCTATCAGCCTCACAGCCTGAAGGAAGTGGGGAGAGAGCCGACATGTGGGCTTCCTTGCAGGGAGACCGAAACTTGGCCCCACTTTCTACTCTGTGTTGAAACTCCTGTGTGTCAGGGTCACTTTTCTGAATGCCGGGCGTCGGCCTGCCCTCCGTGACTCTCCATGTGGTGGCTGAGCCTGGCTGCCTTTCGGTGCTGCTGTATCCAGAATCTGCCCCGAAGCACTGAGACCTCTTGTCTCTTGTCTCAGCCCTGGAGCACCCTGGTGCTTTAAATCGCTGTTGGTCTGTAGGGGTGAGAGGGAGTTCAGCCTGTTATCTGCGCTGCGGATTTCGTGAGGCACAAATCTGATGGTGTTGTTTCTGTGCTTAAAATGCTTTGCCAGACCCTACTTGTCTTTTGGAAACAGTTCCAAGGCTCTTCATATAACTCAGTCGCCAACCAACTTTTCCCCGTTGCCCTGATGCAGGCTTCATCATTGACCCACACTGACTTATTTTTTCATTGCCTCAAATGAGCCGTGCTCTCTCCTGTTCACACCCACGCATGTGCGCTTCCTTCTGCCTGATATGCCCCTCTCCACCCCCCACGCACCGCACATGCTTCACACACACACACACACTCACAACTCGGTCAGCTCTTCTCATGACTCTCCCAGACTTTCAACAGAAAGTCTCCTTCTCTATTTCTTCCCTGTTTTCCCCACTGTGCACTCTTAGGGCACCATGTCGTACCTCTATTAAAGTACTTACCGCCCTATGTTACCATCGTTTGGCTATAAAACCCCTATTTGTAAATTACTCAAGTGAAAAGCCATGACTGTTTTGTTCACCATTGTAATCCCAGTGCGACAAGTCAAGGGTTTGTATGTAGTGCATGTGTATTAATAAATAAGCAAATATGTGAATTTGAGCATTAACTTTTCCTGTTGTTCCTGGTATAAGTTCTCCAAATCAGGACTGTTATTGGTAGCTGGGATCTCTCAGGATCTCTTCTCTGTACTTTTCTGAGATACTTTAGTATCTTTTTTCAGATTGGCCCAGATCTGTGCTACAGTTCTAAAACCGTACCAATTGTGTATGAAGATTACACTTGACCATCTACGTAAAGCACTTCTCTGGTGTTGGTACCTAGAATAACTTACTATGTTTTAACGATCTGACCTGTAAGTCAGTAACGGTGATTTAAATTTCAGATGAGGAGCAAAGAAGGGTGTCCAGCTGGAAGTGCCCTGTGGAATAAGCAGGAAATCTGTCGTTTCTGCCCTACTGTATATGGACAGAGGTGTCTGGGAGAGGAGGGCGGTCGGCTCCATCTGAGGGGCTGACGTGTGTAGCATCTTGAGGGAGGGCTTAGGTTTCTGCTGAAGTAAGAGGGTACACACCAGAGCGTAGAGGTCCTCTTGGGAAATAGGGGAAGGGCGATAGGGAATTTGGGTGTGGTAGAAATGAGGGTCGAGAAGTTAAGGAGGGAGAGTGGCATTAGAAGTCTGTTGACTGGTGGAGGTAGATAAGTGGATGATGGAAATTGGGGGCATATACAGAATAGAGACACTCTTTACGGCTGTGAGAGAAGTTCATTTGGAAGATTGTTATTAAGTTTGGATTGCAGTGACGTAACTAAGAGAAGACAGGAACAGATAAACATTCATTTAACAAATATTTGTTAAGCATTTCTCATTAAATGTTATTACTGGGCATTGTGCTAAGTGCTGCTTAGTGGTGAGCTAAACTGCTACCACTCATTTCTTTGTAGAACTCTCAGTCTAGGAGCACACACATTCGTCATATAATTATCTATAATATTTTGAACTGTGATAAACATGTTGAAGGAGAAGTAGGGGGTATCATGAGAGCATATTGACAGGCAGAACTAAATTTAGAAGTGGCAGGTGAAGTCTCCTTGAGAAAGTGACATTTTAGTTATGGGCAGTGACTAAGACCTAGTTATGGGAAAAGTGGGGTTAAAAGTGTCAGAGCACAATGAACAGCCTGTGCAGAGACCCTGACAGGAGAATGAGTGTGAGCATTTTGAGAAATGAATGAAGACCTGAGCAACTAGAACTCGTGGTTTTTCCAGGGGAGAGACTGAAGAGTAGGCGGGAAGCATGGATAGAATCTAGATGTTAGTCTAAGTGCTATGAAAGGCATCAGAGCGGTTTGAGCAGGCCGATGGCATAAATTGGCCTGTATCTTGAGATCATTTTGGTGGTTGTATAGAAAATATATTGGTGGGGATACAGGATATGAGCTTAGTATCTAGTGGGGGCTTTCACCGAGATTCCCACAGATATCTGTGTGTATACCCTCCCCTAGCCCCACACTACCTCCTGGGCTACTCTCTGCCCCAGGCTACACATATATATTCATGCTCTTGCACACTCGAGCACACACACACACTCTCATTAGGCAGACGCTGTCGACTTCTGTGTTTATACCAGGTGTTTCAACCAGTTTTAGTCTCAGCAGTTTGTGGAATAGTCAAGTTTGTCCTCTTTGTTTAACCTCCAGCAGGGGAGTAGAAAATCTTCTGTGTATAGAGGAGGACGTTTCGTAGAAGAGAAGTCTAAGACTCCTCTGTTACAATATAGAAGAGCTTCAAACTCCAGAACTCAGAGCTCGGGTGATTGCTTTAGGAAAGATGGATCAAAGACTGAATTGTCTTGATTTAACTATAGAATGGGTGGTAGCAGGTCAGGGTAAGGGCCTCTCAGGCTCATTTTTTGTAGGTGCACATGTGAGATTCTTGTTCCAGTGAGAGTTGACCCTTAACATGGCCACTGAGGTGATAAAACTTTTTCCCACAGACGTCACAGTTGAGAGATGACCAGGCAGGGTAAAGGCTTCTTTAAGGAGTGCTAAGGCTCAGCGATCGTTCTTTATGTTTTGTATTAATTCCCCTCTTCCCAGTTATTCACAGCTCCAGATCAGATGGATGGTTTGTTTCTGAAACCTGAAGAAAGCCGTCAGGCTCTGCTTGTCTTCTGGCATACGCAGCTCATAAATGGTGTGTGTCTGAGGCTCATGGGGCTCGGGTCATGGTTTCCATTTCATTACAGACCCATGAAGTTCACTCCGTTGTAGTTATTGCTGCAAGCTGTGCTTATAATCTTAGTCATCCTGTGGCTGAAAGACCATAGGATGGGACGATAAGAAAAGAGCAGCATGAAACTGACCCTAATCCAGCAAAAACAATACAGGATGATTATTTTACTAATGGTGGGTTAGTGATGTCACTTTCATCTATAGCAGTACTAAGCCATCTTTCTTTTTATCTGCTTTTCTCAATCCTACCCTGTGCCTCAATGATCAGTTCAGAATCCCTTTTTCCATTTTGAAGGCTTCCTTCATCTGCAGTGATCTCACACCCCCCACAAGTACTTTTCAGTGCTTAATAATTTTCACTTCTATTTCTTATCCCATATAGCTGTGCAAACTTGGGCAAGTCACTATACCTCTCTGGTCCTATTTTCCTCACCTGTAAAATAGGCAGATTAGATGATCATTAAGGTCTGTGTCACCACCGTATACCTACCAAGTGGCTAGTACAGCCCGGCATGTATACAAAAGTGAATGACAGATATAATCTCTGCCCTCAAGGAGTATAACAGTCTATTAGGAATATGGACTATAAAGAATAAATACATAGATATAAAATTACAACTTGGCAAAAATGCTAGGGTAGGACTGAATGGATTAGATGCAATGATTGAGAGTAATAGGGAGAGGTGTATTTGGAAGGAATATGTGAAGGACGAGAAGCTGCTAGCCATATAAATAAGAAGGGAAAGAAAGTTCTAGGAGCAGAGAACATCATGTGCCAAGAGACTGCTGTAGGAAAGAACTTAATGTTTGAGACGTCAGCAGGAAGCCCTTATGGCTGGAGCAAAACGTTTGAAGGGGAGAGTAGAGCTGGAGAAGATGGGTGAGGTGGTCAAGACCACGCAGGATGATATAAGCTGTGAAAAAGTTTGATTTGTATTTGAATCATAATGGGAAGCGACTGGAAGGTTTGAAGAAAAGAACAGAATAATCTCCAAAATACGTGTCTGGATACTGTGTGGATAAATGGGGTACAAATGGAAATGGGGCTCCTGGAAGGAGATCTTGATTGCCTAGACAAATGTGATGGCTGGTGAAGTGGAAAGAAAGGAGTGATTTGAGATGCATTTAAGAGGAAGAATTGATCATCCAGAAAATTGTTCCTGAGTACTGGTGACTCTCAGTGTTTAGGGTAATCAGCCAAGTATTTGGTAGTGTAACACTTCATACCCAGTTAGCCCAGATCCATGGGGGCAGTACAGAAGATACTTGAAAGGTCCAGTTGTTATTTCCTTTCTCTTTTGCACATAGGAAACGGGAGGGGCCCCAGCAGCCCATCACCTTAGTCCACTGGTGGAATGGCAATAGCCGGCAGTCTCTGGCAAGTAGAAATTACTAAGAGGGATAATTGATATCCTCAAACACTGGCCTAACGAGCTTTGCGCGACATACTTTGGGAGTTCACCAGCAAAGCTTGTGTGTTGACAAAGATGGTGATACATGCTGAGACTTGTTTAAAAGGAAGATTTAGTAGCTTGGTAAGGCATGGAAACCACACAGCTGTCCCTTTTCTCTGGAAGACTTTTATATGCTAGGTAGCCCATAACTTAGCTTTCTTTCCTCCTCTCCTGACTGAGAGAAGGTTGTTTACTGGCAGACTAATCTTCAAATACAGCTTTGATCATGTCATCTACTCATGAACCTACAATAAGTCTCTTTTGCTTGTGTCAAGTTCAGAATTCATACTCCAATGCAAAGCTCCAGACCATCTCCAACCATTTATCTTTTTAAGCTCCAGTACAAAGAGTATACAAAACTCATTTTGATGTCTTAAAGCTCCAACCCTACTTCCATGAGGTAGCCTTCTTTCTCCAGCCCAGGCTAGTGCTTTCTTGGCATGGAGTAGGAGAACACAGGTGGTCTTTGACAGTTCATCTGACAACTCTAGATAATCACCCAGACCTTTTCCTATCCTAATGTCTAGGGATCTTCTGCCTTTATTACATTCTAGCAAGGGTGCTCTTCAATTGTTTTGTTCATCTTTGCTTTCTCAGTGTTCTTTAAGACCTAAGGAGCAAGGCTTTAGTCTGTAGTTCTTGTTTATCAAATCTATGGCTGGGTTCTTAGCTGCTGTAGTGGAAAGAGCATTAGATTTAGAGTCAGACTGATCCTGGTTTGAATGTCATCCCTCACATTTACTAGATTTGTGACCTTGGGAAAGCTCTTTAACCTTTCTGAGCCTTACGTTTCTTATTTTTAGTCCTCTGCGTTTGTTTCCTCCTGTGCCAAGAGGGTGGTGACATGAAGGAAGTGCAATATCTTAGACCTTCCGCTGGGAAATTTGGACCTCTCAGTTAGAGTGGAACCCTTGGCTACTGTTTTCTGCATTCTGGATTTAAGAACTGGTTGATAGACTTGGGATCAGGAGAAAAATATAATTCTGGCAGAAATGAGCTTGGGAAGGAATGTTGTTCTTAGAGAAAAGTGTCTGAACCTTAGAGAAATATTATTTATTCTATAGAAAGTTACTTATAAAGCAATAGGATCTTGACATTCTAGGTTTCACACCTCTGACAAGCAGTATCTAACAGATTTATGGTCCTAAGGTATTCAGTGAAAAAAATCAGTCTCATTCAAAGAAGAGTGAACTTTACCTAAGTTTTTGTAGCCATAAATTTTTCCAGTTATCTGATTGTGTGAACGGTGATCTTAATCTTTAGCTCTCCACTTCCCCATGCCTTTGTGTACTTGGGAAAACAGATATGTGGAGAGGGTGTGACTCCATCACATTCACACCTCAAGTCTTTATAAGAATTTTAGAGTCAGGCACCTCTGGTGTTCAAATCGCAGCTTCTCCTGTACTCTGCCTCACAATTAGTTTACCTCTCTGGACCTATTTCGTCAACTATAAATGAGATCGCTTTTGTGACAGTCCCAGGCACAATGCCTGATTCAGAGCAGGCAGTCAACAAGTATTAGTTTTCCTTTCCCAAGAGTGCCATATTTCCATTCTAAGGATTGTTTTGTTTATCTGCCTTGTTTACTTGTGTCTAACTATTATAAGAAAGGCATATGAAATATTTTTAAACACACAGAGTGCTTTTTACTCAGAATTGTCACAGATCCAGTCAAAAGGAAAAATACCATTCAGATTGCTCATATTCAGCAAGTCAGTTTGGTTTGGGGACAGCATAGATACCTTGAGTTAGCATAAGAGCAAGAGGCAAGACTCAGCAATTTTCCATGTTACAGCAGATTTTTCCACCTACTTATTGTTCATGTTTTCATTTCTAAATCCCACCTGTATCCTGACCACACAGCTATATTTATTCAGAGGAGGCATTTCTGCCTCCGCAGAAAGAAATCAAGGTTTTCTCAGCAGCAGTCCTTGGGCAGTCATCTCCCCCAGCCTAGGACAGAGGACGTCGTTTGCTCCTGGTCTTTACTCTGAGGAAGTGACCCCAGCCTAGGACAGAGGACGTCGTTTGCTCCTGGTCTTTACTCTGAGGAAGTGACCCCAGCCTAGGACAGAGGACGTCGTTTGCTCCTGGTCTTTACTCTGAGGACGTGTTTCTGCTGCTTGCTTGTAACTTGAAGTCCTAATCTTGTTCCATGTCAAGGGCCTGCCAGCCTTTGCCTTAGTCCCCTGCCCTTTGCCACGCAAAGGAGCACATCCGTAGGTCGTCTCTTGTTTATCATCCTTCAGTTTGCTCTTTCCGAGGCAGAGCAGAACTGTCTTTTCCCATCTCCTGTTCATCGGGTGGGCTTTCTATGTCTGTGTCCTTGAAGCTTGGGTGCCTTGGGCTGGGCACAGTTTGCGCCACTCTTTTTGCATCCATACTTAACCAGGGCTTCTTCATTGTCCTTAATCACCTCTCTGTCCTTGCTTGGCCTGATACTGTTTTAATAAAGTCCTTATTTTGAGGTGATTGTAGCTTCACATGAAGTTGTAAGAAACTAGACAGAGAGATACCATGCACTCTTTATCCAGTTTCCCCAGTACCACCATCAGCACATGGTAACTGATGTTACCATGGTAACATCAGTTGCCCTACGTGTTGACATACAGACACCGTCTCATCATTCTTTTCCCTCCTCCTCTCCAAGACTCTTCTCTTTCTGCTCTTCTCACTCATATATTTGTTGCCCCGGGATTTAACTCTGTTAAGGGTCCTGCAAGCTTTGCGTGGGTTGGTCGACTTTTCATGTTATTAGAGTTTCTAGGGATGGCACCTCCTATCCTTCTATAAATTACTTCCATGGAGTCAGTCTAATCTGGATGGTTCTGGGGCCCTTTTTGCTATGAAGGCCTGGCCTGCCATGAGCACTACTGAGCCTCTGTTTCATGCAGGTCACACGACCCTGAAAAGTATGTGGGAGCCGGTGTGGCACTAATCCTTTCAGACTTAGGAGTCCTAATTGAAGATACGTTTCCCCCCAAAAGGGCAGTCCTGCACAGAGGATGTGGACGAGTGCCTGCTGCAGCCCAACGCCTGCCAGAACGGGGGCACCTGCACCAACCGCCACGGGGGCTACGGCTGTGTGTGCGTGAACGGCTGGAGCGGAGACGACTGCAGTGAGAACATCGATGACTGTGCCTTCGCCTCCTGCACGCCGGGCTCCACCTGCATCGACCGGGTGGCCTCCTTCTCTTGCTTGTGTCCAGAAGGAAAAGCAGGTGAGGCGGGCAGAGGGACAGAGCTGGAGATCCAGAAAGGGTGAATGTTCAGGACTGCTGCAACCATCTCTTTCATCCTGATATCGGTGTTGGTTGATTACTTATCTTCAGCAACATGTCACTCAAGCCATGAAAATGGGATCTGGCCAGCCAGACTGCTGTGAGATAGTCTTTTTCCTTAGGACGTTTGGCACTCTCAACTCTCTCTACACCTCAGGTTTTTCATTCCAAAAAGGGAAACTCAGTAACTATTGTCTTTGGAGGCATCTGTTGACCTCCTTGAGGTCTTAGGCTGAAAAGCTCCTCAGAAATTAAGAGGTGAACTTAATAAAACGGCTCATAAGTAGATATAGGTACTTGTTTTTAAGAAGAAATAATCCATTTACTCAGAAGGAGTTGGCAAGAGAGAAGCATTTAAGTACATTTCAGCCTGCAATGTGTAAGAGAAGATGTTCACAAACCTCGAAGTCCACACTCCTTTTGCCTCTGTTACTTTAACAGCTTCTAATCCTAGCAGTAGGAGAGCAATGAAGGAAGGAATGTGATGGAAGAAGATAGCTTAACCAAGAGAACGTTCTGCCCCACAGTTTTGAAATATCCTTACATAGATGCCTTTCCAAAAGCCCCACCTCCAGCTTTGTAGATTGAAGCCTTAGTTACCTGTTCTTAAGCTAACTGCAGACTGGAAAACTCAGTTCCCGTGTGAAGTAGAAAGAACTCGGAGTCTAGTCATATCTTCAGTCCTGAGGGCATCAGCGCCAGGAATATTGACGTTATAAAAAGGCTGCTTTAGGAATGGCAGATGACATTCAGCTGCTTTTTTTTTTTTTTTTTTTTGAGACGAGTGAAATGCTGGTGGCCTCAGGCTCATTGGGTAGGATGATTTGGGAGAAGTAGGGTGGCCAGATAAAATAGAGGATGTATGCAGTATTTGGGAAATACTTAGACTAGAGTTATTCATCCTCATGCTAAAAGTATTTATTGTTACCTGAAATTCTGTTTGAACGGAACATCCTCTGTTTTTATGTGCTACACTGGCAACTCCATCAGGAAGCTGTCTCCAGACTCCTGTCTCCCTTTCCCCACTCCCTGGCCTGTTACCCCTGAGGAGCTGTCTAGCCGGGGACTCGGGGGCTTACCGCTGGAGTAGCTGCTTTACTCATGGCTGCAGGATGTCCCTAAGATAGAATCAGGCAAAGGGGAAGTTGCACTGAAATCTCCATGCTAGATTTTGATCAGCCAATCGTGAAGTTTTCCTTCCCCCTTGAAAGAGAGAACTCCCCCCTAAGTAAGAGACATTTCCTTTGCTCTTTTGGCTCCATGCCTACAGGTCTCTTGTGTCATCTGGACGATGCGTGCATCAGCAATCCTTGCCACAAGGGGGCACTGTGTGACACCAACCCGCTGAACGGGCAGTATATCTGTACCTGCCCGCAAGGGTACAAAGGGGCCGACTGCACGGAAGATGTGGATGAGTGTGCCATGGGTGAGTGTGCAACACTGCTTCCCGTCCATCACGGTGTCTGTCAGCTCCAGCAAGTGTTTAAACCGGGTGCAGCCAACCCTCGCGTCTGTCCTGTTCCATGCCCACCCCTCACAACTAATCTTTCCAGCACGACCTTGTACTTTATCCTGGAATTGAATTCTATGGAAGGTCTGTACTTGAATCTGAATATAAAGCCCTGCCCCATTGGCAGTTTGGGCAAAAGAAGAGCAGAGATGGACAAGACTTGGGATGGCCCTAATATCAGTTTTCAAGCTTTGTAATTAGGGTAGGGAAATAGGAAATTGAGAACCGAATCATTAAAAGACTAGCCCTGATGCTGTCACCCTCAGACCCGCTTCTGTATTCTGCAATCGTGAAAACCCTGCCATGGGCTTCGATCCTGGTCATTGGTGCTTGTGTCTTCCAGCCAATAGCAACCCGTGTGAGCACGCAGGAAAATGTGTGAATACAGACGGCGCCTTCCACTGTGACTGTCTGAAGGGCTATGCAGGCCCTCGGTGCGAGATGGACATCAACGAGTGCCACTCAGACCCCTGCCAGAACGATGCCACCTGCCTGGATAAGATTGGAGGCTTCACGTGTCTGTGCATGCCAGGTAAGTCGGTCCAGCAGTGTGCGGTGTGTGGGGCCCGGAGAGGGGGACTGGACCCCGTGTCTCCTGGTATACCGCTGCAGGTCCATCATCTTTGCCAGCATTTGATTCCAAATGCTGACGGCGGGGGCGGTATATAAAGTCAGGGTTCCCAGTCAGAGCTATCATTAAAGATTAGGGGATTCTTAGATAAAATTAAACAAGCCATTATGTCAAAATCCATGTACATGCAAATGAAAATTTCAGAAGCAGTTGTTTTTACAGGAGTGTTCTTTGATTTAATAAAGAATCTACCATTAAAAAACGGTGGTTTGGGCAGGTCATGGTGGCTCAACAGGCAGAGTTCTCCCCTGCGATGCCAGAGACCCAGGTCCATTTCCTGGTGCCTGCCCGTGCAAAAGAAAAAAAAAAAAAAAAAGGAAAAAATGGTGGCTCAGTGGTAGAGTTCTCACTTGCCATGCGAGAGACCCGGCTTCAGTTTCCGGTGCCTGCCCATGCAAACAAAAAACAATCCTTTCAACAGCAAGCTCCCCTGGTCCCATGAACTCACTACCATACCATCTAATTTATAGAAATCAAGTTTACTCGTAATTACATAGGAACTTGCTAACTATCCAGAGTGAGGTATGCATTTGAGTTGTACTTTGGATCTCTTCTGAAGAGACCATTTCTTGAGTTCTCAAAGGGCACAACGAAAACCATCTTTAGAATTATGTCTGATGAAGGGGGGCCCTACCTGGTCAGGGATGTCAGGCCCCGCGGCCTTTGGAGGGCTCCCCTGACCTTGACTGCCACCCTGAGAACAGCAGCAGTTCGGACTCGCCTGGGCTTTGGAAACCGGGCCGGCGCTGTCCTGAAAGCACGTGTGGGTCAGAGAACGTCGGGCAGAACTAGTCTGCGTGCGAGGTCTTACCAGGCTCTCTGGGGGCGACCCCTCCCACACGTGGCAGTGCCCTGGTTCTATCACGTTATTCCTGTTTCTCTAACGCTTGGAGTGACTGCTCATCACGGCAGAGTCCCTTTTCCCATTGCTGAGATAGTCATGCTCGTGGACGATATAGCCATCTTTGGAAATGTGTGCTTTCTTGGCCAGAATTCTCCTTTCTCTCTTTCTAAGCTGCGTGTGTGGTCCGTTTTGTTCAGGTTTCAAAGGTGTGCATTGTGAACTGGAGATAAACGAATGTCAGAGCAGCCCTTGCGTGAACAATGGGCAGTGCGTGGACAAAGTCAACCGCTTCCAGTGTCTGTGTCCGCCTGGTAAGTGCCCAGCACCTGCCCTGGTTTTCCTTTAAAGCCTAAAGCCAACGGACCACGGAAGGGAGGAGAAAGGGAGAGAATGTGTGTGGGCTGTACATGAGGAAATCATTAAAGTGAGTACTTCATGATAGGCGTGTGTGTATAAAGATGGGGAATTTGTTTTCGCTAGTATAGCTTCCAAATCCTTTGTGGCCAGAAGTCCAAGTCTATTCTTGAATGGCTCACGACCTCTCTGTCTGTGTGTATTTCAGAAAGCACATACCTCACAGAAGCCTTAGCTGTAGACTATTCAGAAAATTTTTCCTCCATGGGTCATGTTGTTGAATCCCCTCGGGGAGGCTGTTGTTTTTAGACATTTCACCCGCGGGTCCAGATACAGACAACACCAGCCAGTTTCTCCCAAAGAAAGCTCTGCCTCTCCTCCTCCTTCCCAAAGCTACTGCTGAAAACCTGCCAGATTGTCTGCCTTAGACCATATCCGCTCATTGTTTCTTCAAAGAGAAGATCCCCGTGGCCTCTGAAGCTGCACTTATTTGTTTGAGGGGCCCCTATAGCATTTCAGTCCCTACTTGTTTCAGCTGGAAGTGGAATCTGTGCCGGGAAGAAACCATGGTAGAGACACACACGCCACACGTGTCTTTGATACCCCTGAGATCCACCCAGTCATTTCAGTTACCTGTTGGGGAAAATAATTCTGTGCATTGCTGAACCACTGGTATAAGTTCTGCCACTCACCCAACTCAGCCCTTCTTTGGCCTCATTCTCATATTAAAAGAATACGTAGGACACTCCTTTGAATTGTGGCACTATGGTGCTTTTTGTAGGTTTTACCGGGCCGGTTTGCCAGATCGATATTGACGACTGTTCCAGTACCCCATGCCTGAATGGGGCAAAGTGCATGGATCACCCGAACGGGTATGAATGCCAGTGTGCCACAGGTAGGGTCCTTCTTACCTTTCAGTCCCTGGGTGGTTCCATCTGAACAAAAGGAGCGTGACAGTACTCTACAAGGCCCCTCCACTGATGGGCTGCAGCTGTGCGTCCATGAGACAACTCCTTCCAGCCCCCTTTTTGCTGCCCTCACTATTTCCTTCTACGACACCTGCCTCCTTCTATCCTACAATAGTGGGCTGGCCTGGTTATTCCCATTTGGTGCCGCTCTTTCTGGGACAGATTTTGGCAGCGGTAAGTTTCCAGCTGGCTTGACTGACTTCTTTGGGGAAGGGAAGAATTGCAGTTAAAAGCTATTTTTCACTGGGGCTTCTCAGCAGAAGGCTTGTCTGTGTTTCTTGAGGCAAAAGACAGAACAAAGGCCCGGAAATCTAAGGCCAGTTGTGTGGAACTGCCTAGGTTTTCTGCATAAAAGACACTAATGCAATTGATAGTCAGGTGTGTAACTGAACAGGCAAGAAGGCTCTAACGGGAGAGTTTGGGTTCTCTTGTTTGACTTCTGCTACTAGACGATCTGTTCAGAAATATTGTCCGTTTCTGGATCTGTGGCCACATCCCTCACTTGGGAGTACGTTTGCATAAACCCAGTGTCCCCTACTGCACAGCCCCTTCTCACTGGTCTGTGTTTTAAGTTTACTATTTGAAAAGGTCAACTTTATTCTCTTCTTTATTCTCTTACTACTTGAGAGAGAACGGAGTTATGGATATAATTTTTTTAAATACTGTTTTTTAGAAAACTGGTTTCTTCAAGAATTTTGAGGATCATGTGCATGATTTTTTTTTGTGCCTGTAATAGAGCAGACTGAGACACAAAAATCATCACAGAGACTTAAAATTTCTGTAGTAGTAGAGTCCTGCTGCCAGGATCTACTTAAGTTCAGGCTGTCTTAGGTGAGCCACTCAGCTTCCTTCTCCTTTCACAAACCATTGGCTCTGGTTGAGGGACGTTCCAGCATTTTGCCTTCACTGGTCAGATTCCTTTTGTAAA
This sequence comes from Myrmecophaga tridactyla, assembly GCA_004026745.1. Taxonomy (NCBI): domain Eukaryota; kingdom Metazoa; phylum Chordata; class Mammalia; order Pilosa; family Myrmecophagidae; genus Myrmecophaga; species Myrmecophaga tridactyla. The sequence continues at coordinate 47,053 of PVIY010012926.1, forward strand.
GGAAAAACTTCACTAGAGAGAGTTTAAAAACCTTGAACTCATGATTAAAAGGGTGAAGAGGGGTGGTGTACCAGTGGCACAGTGGCAGAATTCTCACCTGCTGTGCCAGAGACCCGGGTTAGATATCTGGAGCCTGCTCATGCCAAATAAAAAGGGTGAAGAGGCCTCTGGGACCCTTTTGGGAAGAGGTTTAAGGTTGGTCCATTGAAGCCTAGAAGGAAGGACCCCTTATTTGTTCCTTTTCTTTTTAAATACTCATGACTGTTCCATTTATTTTACTTGAATATCTGTTGAAACCTTACTGTATCTGTGCATAGCACTGTGGGAGGAGCTAAAAGGAATAGAGAATTTTTTCCATTCTCTAAAGTCAGGATGGGGAAGATAATGTACATGACACCATTCATATAGTACCCGTATATGCCATACAAGTACATATGCCATACAGCTCAAAATATTGAGCTGTTCCCCACTGAAGCCCAATAAGAGATGAAAATGCAATTTAAAGCATTGCTGCATGAAAACACTAATCAGTCAGAAAAAGTTATTTGAATTCTACAAGTTTGCTTTGTAAAACTTTAATTACAAATTTTCAGATGTGCTTTAGGAATCGATATAAATAACAAGTTTCAACTGCTCCTTTCCAATAGTAGTCATGGTTTGAGACGTGGGATATGCGCGGTAAATGGATGCAGCTACAGTTTTATCCAGGTGGGAAGTATCTGCCTTGATGTTTGAAGGTTACTTGGTAAAATTCCTTCCCAAGGTTTCACTGGAATGCTGTGTGAAGAGAACATCAACAACTGTGACCCCGATCCCTGCCACCATGGCCAGTGCCAGGACGGTATTGATTCCTACACCTGCGTCTGCAGCCCTGGGTACATGGGCGCCATCTGCAGTGACCAGATTGACGAGTGCTACAGCAGCCCTTGCTTGAACGATGGCCGCTGCATTGACCTGGTCAATGGCTACCAGTGCAACTGCCAGCCGGGCACGTCAGGTAAGCCCACTCTGTTAGTGTTTGGTCGGGGTTTTCGCTGTTCCTCCAAAACAGTTTATATAGATATCTGAGGTTTTCTTGGCATATATTCAGATGCCTAAAAATGTAGTCCTGATTCTAAGAAGCATAGTCAGAGCCAGAGCCATCGATATCTCAGAGGCAGATGGTCTTAGCTAGCTGAGAAGAGAGTAGCTTTGTTACAGACCAAATCTTTGCAAAGTTGATGATTTTACGAGTCTGTTTTCTTTAAAAGGAGGCATACCACTTCAAAAAATTAACATTTTTATTTAAAATTGGAAAACCCTCTTGGCTTTGTGACTTGATTTGATTTTCATTTTTCATTAATCCCCCTGTACTACCCCTGGATTAATGAAATAAGTCTATCCTTCCTTCCTTCCTTCCTTCCTTCCTTCTTTCCTTCCAATAATCTTTCCTCTAATTTGGAGTCCAGTGTCCTTAATGCAACATTTTTCTTCTGCCACATGTCTCTGGTGGGACCTTAGGCCATTTGGTGGGGAGGGAGGGGCTCTAGGGCAGGGGAGATACTTTAGCGCATACCACCGTAGTTTGTAAATTAGAATGCAGAGCTGCCATTTCCCGTCACCAGAGTTCGTTGCTGTTCCCTCACCCTGGTTGAATGACTGCTTGTCAGTTGTGAGGGCATGTTGCTTCTTCTTAGAGGAATGTTAAATTATTTTCTCAGGCAGCAGCATTTCCCAGGTTTCACTGAATTCTCTTTCACTTATTAGATTAATAATTATTGTCACAACTGGGATTAATAGGCAGAGAAGTACTATTTCTCAGATCAAAGGAGAATGCATTAGTAGAAGATTAACCAATGTGTGCCTTTGTTAGAAGGGAACCTGCCAATATAGGGGGTGATTTATTGAGAACACATTCTGGGCTTAAGGAAAATGGCCCATGTCAGGGGCAGAGGTGGGGGAGGTGATTAGATGCCCTCATTTTATTTTATTTCCAAACCCATCTCTTCAAACTTGTCAAAGGCCCTGGTCTTCATCCAGGACCTCATACATGCCAAGTTTGAAAACAAAGTCCTTTTTGAGTTGCTCAGGCATACGAAAAACATCCCATGCCTTCACAGCTGAAAATGCCTTCCCCCTCCCCACGTTTAGATAACTCGCTAAAAGGGCTGAATAGATCTTTGTGAGACCTTCCAAAAGCAATTTGCTTCCGGCCGGTCCCCAGACATGAGAAATTGCAGTCCGAAAAGAAATTTGAGAGATTTACAAGCAATTGAATGGGTGCCTTTAGAATGGAAGGGCTGTTTTAGGCTTTGCTATCATTCCTGTTATAACAAACATACTGGAAAACTGGGTGAGCAGTGGGTTGGCAAGTGCTGTGTTTTCTCTGGGATTATATCATTATGCCAGGAAGTTTCAGGTGTGTTCCCTCGGGAGGACAGAGAAGGCATGGCTTAACTAGCTGTCGCTGAGAAAGACAAGAAGTAAATATGAATGGTGTGCAGGCTGCTTGGAGACAGAAGGTGCACAGTATCTCTCTGACAGCTGCCAGATCTATTCCTGGGACTGTGTGGAGATTTAAAGCAAAGAGATGTAGGTGACATAAAGAAATGTTAGTGTGTAATGGGTAGAAAAAGTGCTGGCATGTGCAAGGACCTGGGTGAAAGAATCCATTAAATGAGTTATTTCATACAGACTCAGGTTCTGGAGGAAGAATCCAGGGTCCCTTTATAATATGTTTCTAAGTTGTTAGGTTGGGGTTTGGATGGGTGTATCCATGGAAGGGATACTTTACAAATTGCTGGTCAAATCTGTGGTTGTTGCCCATGGGGTATTTAAAGAGATGCCCTACCCAGAATCACTTTGTTGCCTTCTTGCATCTGAGATTTTGTGATGAGAAAATGTTGTAAGTAGGTTTCTTTGGCTTTCGAGTAGCAGAAACCGTCTTGAGTTCACTTAAATAAATATTAACGATCAAACAGACAGCAACAGCCAAACAAAGAGCTTAGTGAAAGCACACCGCAGTATGTCACAGATTCCAAGGGAAAATCGAATAACAAGGAAGATAGCAAGAAGCAAAGCAGTTTGCAGACAGTAGGTGACAGATGAATTTCCGTTGTTGCAGGTGAGAGGATCTGATTGGCTCAGCTTGGGCCAGGTATCTGTTCTTGCTGGACTAAGATGGCCCTGGGGGAGGGGTCACAGCTGGAGCCGCGGCTTCCTGGAGCCTGCCTGTGTGCCTTGGTGGAGATTGTCAGTCAGGGAGATTCCTGGCCTCCATCTAGGGTTAATGAGGCAGAAAGACAGTATGGCGTATTGGGAAGGGTGTGGGACCAGGTTCAGATCCCTTCTGGGCCCTGTAACTGCGGCACTGTTAAGTCAGTTACGTCGTCTATAAGATGGAGACAGCACAACTGGATTTGCAGTTTAGGTGTAAGAATTGGAGACAAGTTATATAAAGTAATAGGGTACTTTGCACAGAATAATGGCTCAATCAGTTGCTCCGGTCAGAATTATTATTAATAAACATGAATATAAAATATAAGTGAATCAAAATCGTGGCGTTTTGTCCTAGAAGTTTTGTGTTTGTTTATATCCTTATTATGAAGTTTTGCTTTCAGATTTTTTGTGTGAACAAGGTGGACTTTTTTGATACCCAGAAAGCATCATTAAATTCATGTTAAATAAATATCATGAGTATTTTTATAAAATCATAGTAACAGTAACTGATAGATCCCTGCTATTTGGTTAACCATATGTACCATTCAACTTGTGCTGCCATAACCAAACTCTGCATCCGTCTGGGGAGCAGACCAGGAGTAAAGGCGGCATACTTCAGGAGAGACTTACCATACTCTTTAAGGGGTTCTTCCTGAACTTTAGCCCATAACAGCAACAGTAAGCTGTCAGGTTTTTCAAAATTCTGATTTTCATTTGAAAGCTCAGATTTTATCTTTGGCAAAAGTACTGCCAGCAGTTTTTCTTGAAATGGCAAGTTTGCTTCGTTTGCTTAATTTCTGCCAGATACTAAGGCCTGAATAACCATGGTTTGCCTGTCGGTTGTTCTTTCGATTCAAGGGGGGTTCTGTGAAAAAAGGCAGCTATTTCAGCTCACAGCTCAAGCAATGGCACAATTGCTTTTCCTGGAGATAACACTTGTGCTTTGGCAAAACCCAGGGGTTCTTTTTGTGTATTTCCCATTTCATTACACAGAATGTTAGATGGGATGAAAAGTCAATAATTTTGACTGCTTCATCAATGCCATTCTTAAATCACAGTGGCTTTTTTTTTTCCCCTGCATGTGGATGGAAAGAGGTGACGAATACAATAATTACTAGTACAGTAGTTTGGTACTCCTGTCTAGATTTGTACTAAGGTGCCAGCAGTTTTACCCACCACTGCTTTTACACCATCAGTGAAAATGTCAACTCAATTTTTTTAAAAAAGGGCAAATAATAGGTTATAGTATTATTAAGAAAATAGTTTTGACCTCCTGGTCCCTCTGACAAGGGTTCAAGGATCCTGAAGAGATTGTAGATTATATTTTGAGAATGGCTGCTTTATTATAGGCAAGGTTGGCTAGATCTTTTTCAGATTTATTAATACATAACATAACCAACAGTGGGTACTTATTTTTCTGTGGTACTATAAAATGGTTTGTCTTTGCTTTTATCTTTACAGGGGTTAATTGTGAAATTAATTTTGATGACTGTGCCAGTAACCCTTGTGTTCATGGAATATGTGTGGACGGCATTAATCGCTACAGCTGTGTCTGCTCGTCAGGATTCACAGGTATTGTGGCTTTTTATCAGAGACTCCTCATTCAGCACCATCACTTTTGAAAAATGATGTCTAAGGGGAAATTTACTTTTCAAATATCTTCTTATCTGGGTATTTCTTTGTCTCTCTGGAGACAAAGAAATAAACTTTAGGTGTAGCATGAAACTACATATCCAAGGAATGGAAGATTAAAGGTCTGTTTTAAACTTCCTTGGATCAGTTTTCTACTCTCGGGTCTTTCCTAAAATAAAATATGATACTTGACATTATTTAGGGTTTATTATTACTTGAAAGGAATTCCTACTTAGACCATGAGTTTCTGTCTCTGTACTTGAATTATATTGCTTTCAGAGTCATCCTTATTTTTTTCTACTATGGTCGGTAGTAAATGCTTTTTTTTTTAACCCAATGTAAAATTCTTTGGCAATATTAAGTGTCATTTCTGGGTACTTCCTCTTTTGGGAGATTGTTGGATGACCTCAGAACTTGGAGGACCAACCTAATTTGGTTAACACAAGTGAGATCTTTCTACCCAAGAGGAAGAAAGTAAATGCCTAAAATAACTTAGGTTATAACCCTTCCTAAATTATAAGCATTTATATTTGCACATGCATGCATACACAAATACACACACACATATACACACACACACACAGAATTGCCTCTCTTTTTTTGGGAGGGGGGAGGTGCGTGGTCCGGGAATTGAACCCAGGTCTCCCACATGTAAGGCGAGCGTTCTAACCACTGAATAACCCGTGCACCCGAATCTTCTCTCTTTTGATGTTAGTAATATTACCCTAATCTTTCACCTCCTGATCAAAAATGCTAGATCTACTGAGAAAGCCTGGGGCCCCTCACACGTCTGGGTTTGTTAGTACATAACTTTATTAGTAGATAATTTATAGCTAATTTGTAGATAGTCGATAATAGCATAATTTGTTAGTACAGGACTTGCACGCTGCCTTTCCTATTCTTTCTGGACAGTGCCGCTCACAAGCAGGTACAGATATAATGATGTTACCATTTAATAATGACCATTCGGTCATTTGAAACCCATGTGAGAAACTTCCCTCAGCACTTTTAAAACTATGATGTCAAAAGGCACCCACAGCAAAATGAAGGGAATATCTGCCATTTGCTTGCCAGGAACTTACTGCCTTCTCTGTTTCACACTCGTTTGTGTTTTCCTGCTGGGTATGATGGTGGGCACTAGAGAGGAATGTTTGTGACCTATGTTGGGTCCCAGTAAGCCCAGTTCACTGGCAGGTCATTCACAAGCCACCGTTGAAGCTTTCATGCCTACTGCCCAGTGTTGCTTTTGGTAGCCAGATGTCCTCTTGTGTCCTGAACTTGCTGCTCCACGATTAAATCTATCACAAAAATTTCTGCTAGGTGGGATAATAGGTGCATTGTTGTTAAATGGGTAGTGTGAATAGAAAGCTAACATTTATTAAGGTCTCGTTTTGAGCTAAGTGCTAAGATAGGTGCCTCCTCTCCTTTGTCATCGTTGTTACCGTCCGGATGGTATTGATGAGAAACCCAAAGCTTTAGAAAGGTGAAGTCATGTGATCAGTGCAGTTCACCCCAGATTCCAGCCCGAGGGTCCAACTCCAGAGCTTATACTCGTCACCTCTTCACCGTTCAGCCCAAGGAGTGCCTGTTGTTTCTTTTTGGATTTATGTAAGCTTTCTACTGGACTTATTTTTTTTGGAAATGGCTGTGAAGCATATTCTCTCTCCCTCTAATGTTTAGCAAAGAAGGAAGGTCAAGGAGGGAGGACATAGGCTAGAAATATTCTAAAATAAACTTTAGGTGTAGCATGAAACTACATATCCAAGGAATGGAATGTTTTGGTTACTGGGTGGTAGTCTTTTCTTGGAACTGTTTTCTATGGCTGAGAGTGGTTTTTTGGGTTTGTTTTGTTTTGTTTTTATCAGCTGCTGAAAATATCAGAGTTACTTCTGATTTATACTTATGAGTGGCAAATATGAACTGTTTTATTCTAATACTTTAAACATATTTCAATAACAGTTTTGAGGGATTTAAAGGACATTTTCTTTTCTTTTCTTTTTTTCTTTTTTTCGCGTGGGCAGGCTCTGGGAATCAAACCCGGGTCTCCGGCATGGCAGGTGAGCATTCTGTCCCTGAGCCACCATTGTACTGCCCAAAAGAGGTTTTCTTTTTTAAGATAAAATTTTCTGTTCATAGGACCTTGTTACACTTATTGATTGCACGGAGAAGTAAGAAGTCATGTGATGCACCTATAAACTGCTTTCAGTTTTAAAAAGCACTTTCATATCCATTATTTTGCTGAATTCTCTTAACAGTCCAACATAGAAGTTAGGAAGGGTTTTATTATCCCCATTTAACAAATAAGGGAATCGAGAGATAGAACTTATGTCCATGGCCCCAGCTAGTGAGTCAATAACTAGGACTGAGTTCCCAGAAGGCAAAGACCCCCCCTTAAGCATCTTTTCAGCCAGTGTCCAAAACAGTGTTGTTTTAGTTTCCCAACTACTAAAGCAAATATCTTACTGTGGGTTAGACTTTATTGGCTTATGGTTTCAGAGGCTGTAGAAGGCTTGCTTCCTCCCGGGGTTGGTGTCTTCTGGCTGGCTGGCGAGCTTTGACGTTCCGTGGCTTGTCTGTAGCATGGCAAGGCATACGGTGATGTCTTTTCCTTTCTCTTGGGTGTTCCATTCATTGACTTCTGGCATCTGTTTGCTCCTGGTGGCTTCACTGTCTGACTTACTCTGCTTATCAAGGACTTCAGTTAAATGGATTAAGGTCCAACTTGAGCCGGTCGGGTCATGCCTTAATGAAAGTAGCATCTTGAAGACATCCTATTTGCCGTGGGCCCAGCCCCCCAGAAGGTGGTCCAGGACCAGGAACATGTCCATGCCGGGGTCCACAGTTCAACCCGCTGTACGTGTGCAGAACAGAGGAGGAACTCAGTGGACACTGTTGAATAAGTAGTACTCCAGTATGTGACTTTTGACTTCCAAATCCAAACTCTGTAAGATGGATTATGCCATGCTATCTATCATCCATTGAGCACCAATTTATTGAGTACCTAACAGGGTAAGAAACATTGGTTAAGCTTCTCATTTTAGTAGTTACTAAGCCCAAAAGGTGCGAAAATTGAGCTGTGTGTATCTGATAACCGATGGAAGCACCTCGAGAGTAGGGCCGTGCTGGTGAGGTAGCTACCACTCCAAGCAGTACACTGCACAAGAGGTGCTGCGTGAACCTTCTCTGATAAACGTGGCTTGGGAATTGATTCTGGAAAAAATTTTAAAAAACAAGTGAAGAAAACTTGGGAGGAGTGAGTACTGAGAAAACTCTTCTAAAAAAGGACCGAAAGTGAAGGCGGCTTTTTCCTGCCTCCCTCCACTGGACTGCAGGCTGAGGATAGCTCTGTAACTCAAGAGCTGTGGTTCATATCTTGTGTCAGTGGCAAACATGTCAAAGAAATCATAGGTTGAGACCAAGGAAATAAGATTTCAAAATAAGTTATTAATAAAACACTTAAGCGGAAAACGGCAACCACTACCAGATTATGGGTTTTTACCACAAAACCCACCAATAATGGTTTGGAGAGCAATGGAGGGTGAAAATATGTTAATACCCATACTTTCAAGGGTGTGTAACTATTTTATTTGGAATTTCCTGTTCTAAATGCAAGGTTCTTCTTCTTTCTTTAAAATGCATGTTTTTATCTGAATCAGAACATTGTGTTTCATGAAATTTGTAAATGCCTTCATAGCAGTTGTTTATGCTACTCTTGTTGCTATATTTACAGAATTATGGGTGATTAAAATTTTTATATAGTTTGGGAATGTACAGTTAAATCTCAATTTTTCAGAACCTAACAAAGCAAAACTTAAATAACTGGCACACTTTACTTTATTCACCCAAAAAGCAATAAATATCAAACTTACAGAAGACATCTTTTCAGAAGTACAGTGTTGGTTAGGTCTGAGAAGTAAAATACATTCTCCTCAGTTTCTTATGTTCTCGGCATCTATTCTGCTACATCATGTGATAATGGTCTAGAGAATGGCTTCACAAAATCTGGTCCTTGAACCATGTGCTTTATTAGAAGATGGATTGTTGGGCCATACCCATTACAGTCTCTGAAGATAGGATCTGTGGTTCTCCATTTAAACAAAAGCCACATTTTTTGTGCACATTAAGTTTGAGAACCACTGGTCTCGAGTGAGAGGGCCTAAACTGTTTTCTGAATCATCAACGGGCAATAAAATTATGTTTAGTATACTACTTACAACTCTTAGGAATGAAAACAAAATGGATCTTTTGTTTAACCAATTTAATCAATAAATTAAATTAGTCCAGTCATTCAGGATTCCTGTTACCTAAAATTTACCACATGTAGAAATGTAACAGATTGGTTAGCTAAAAAAATAATAATAAATTAGTGGTAAATCAGCAGGAAGCAGAAGTAAGAAAGGCTTCTCTGAAAGTACTCAGAGCAGAATAAATTTTCATCTCTGGTAACATCTAATGTTCTTCTTTTGAGAGCTTGTAACGTTTCCCCACTTCTGAAGTGAAAAACAAATACATTTTAAAATGCTAGAACACTTGTCTAACATTTTACTAACTTTTCTTCATTATTATAAAATAAACCAGCCTTGGCGATTGTTCTTTGCTTACTTGTGTTATGTGCTATCGGGTATTCTGTTCCTTAAATCTTGACATTTGGTGCCGTACACCTCAGAGACTGTGCAAACGAAGGATGTCCACAGAATTATGGCTCGTAGTTCTGTACGTGTTCCCTAAGCATTTGGGGTTTGACTAAGCTGGCCTCCTTCTCTACAGGACAGAGATGCAATATTGACATCGATGAGTGTGCCTCCAATCCCTGTCGCAAGGGTGCAACTTGTATCAACGATGTCAATGGCTTTCGCTGTCTGTGCCCTGAGGGGCCCCATCACCCCAGCTGCTACTCACAGGTGAACGAGTGCCTGAGCAACCCCTGCATCCATGGAAACTGTACCGGGGGCCTCAGCGGGTGAGTGGCTGCCAGGTCTTAATCATTTCTTATTGACCTTTGTCAGTCCAATTGCTGTCTAGTATTGGTGATTCCCTACAGAAGAAGTCAGTTGGGAATGTGACCTGAGACTTGGCTGAATATTTTGCTAGTGTGTGTCCAGGCCTTCAAAACCACCATTCCATCCATGGGAACTGGCTCTCTCCTTGCCGTGACTGAGTGCCTAAGTGGAAAATAAGGAGGAATGTCTTCTTATCTAGGTGGTCCGGGAGGGCCCCTGGGAAGAGTCCAGGGTTGTTTTATGAGTCTTTGACCATCGTGGTTTTAGTTCTCACTGCAAGAGTGAGTACAGGGATGTTCTAGTATTTTACTTTTCCCCCAGCTTAAAAATAGCTTGACTCTGCCATTATAGAACCTGTGTATGCTGCTGAAGCAGAGCCGGTCCCGGCTAATTTTAGTCTGGCCCTGATAAAACATCTGCAGTTTGCAAGTTGGATGATGTGTTGGTATGCACATTTCTAGAATCAGAGCGTGATCTTAGGTTCTATGAGATAGTCTTTTTTGTTGTTGTCTTTTTTTTTTTTTTTTTTTTTTTATTGAGAAATATCCACACAAGTAAAGTCCAACCATGTAATACAATCAGTGGCTCACAATATCATCACATAGTTGTGTATTCTTCACCATGATCATTTTTAGAACATATGCATCACTCAAGAAAAATTTTTAAAAAGCTCATATGTCCCATCCCCCTCCCTCTCATTGACCCACAGTATTTCAATCTACCCAATTTTTACCCTTTGTCTCCCCTTATTTATTTATTTATTATTATTATTATTATTTTTATTTTTACTCATCTGTCCAAACTATGGATAAAAGGAGCATCAAACACAAGGTTTTCCAATCACACAGTCACATTGTAAAAGCTATATAGTTATATAGTCTTCCTCAAGAATCAGGGCTGCTGGCAGAGCTCAGTAATTTCAGGTACTTTCCTATGAGATAGTCTGATACTCTTGCTGTTTTTTTGCCAGAGGACAGAGCTCTGGGCATTACCATTTGATTGATTTTCAATAAGTGAAAGAATGTAGCGTCTATTTAGAGATGAATGGGAAATAAAGTGATTTTCAAAATGAACTAACTCAGTTTCCCAGATTCAGAACATGACGGCATTCAAAGCACCCCAAACCATCTAGGTTTTTCCTGAAGGTCTCCAGACAGGGTGGCTGTAATTTCCTGATGTCACATGCTAAGTGCTAATGACGTGCAAATTGGAGACAATATACATATATTTCAAATACCTTCATTTTTGTTTCTTTTCCTGCTCAGTACCCCAGGGGCTTTCTGAGTCAGGGTTTCATGTCAGAACAAAGTACGACTTGCGAGTCCAACATCCCAGGAGTTTGCCTGGAGTCCCTGGTACTGGCATTTTCCTGGGTATCTGATTTGTACCAGAAGCAGGAAACCTTAAGGGCTTCTTTAACTTTAGTTTATATGTAGAAGAAAAGAACCTGTGCACATTTATCCATGTTAATGTTTACTTCAGATAGGCCCAACATGCCGTTCAAACCATTGTTTACATATAAGCGACAATGAATAATTATTTAATTTATCTAACTTCTTGTTGAGCCAGGGAATCACCAGGTAGGACTTTTTAACTGGTAGATGAGATGGTCCCACGTGACTCATACCAGGTGCAAACTGATCCAAGTACAGGTCTACAGAAGACTAGAAATAAGATTCACTTGCCTGTGAGCTCCTTGGTCCCCTCAGTTCTTTACCATGTCCTGGGTTTCACTCTGTGACTCACCCTGTGTAGTATACCTCACAGTAACTAATTCAATCTTCTTTCAGATATAAGTGCCTCTGTGACGCAGGTTGGGTTGGCGTCAACTGTGAAGTGGATAAAAATGAATGTCTCTCTAACCCGTGCCAGAATGGGGGATCTTGTGACAATCTGGTGAATGGATACAGATGCGCTTGCAAGAAGGGCTTTAAAGGTGAAAGCAGAAGCGCATGTTTCTACCTCCCTTCTGTGCCTTCTTGTCGTTGCCTGCTGCTTGACTCCTTCGTTTCCCTTTACTTTTCCCCATTCATTTGTCTAATAAGGATCACTTGAGCACTGAGTATAAGACACTTGGGGAATAAAAACATAAACAGATGTGAATTCTCACCTTCGGCCTCACAGAGAGATGAGCCATTGAATCAGCACTATTTAGGTGAAGAGCTAAGATTCACCTTGTAGAGCTTGGGACAAGTGTTCTACTCCTAAGCTTCTTAGTGCAGCTGAGTCTATGATAATTCAAAAGAGAAATCTAGAAATAGAATGAAAATATTTGCTTACTGTTATGGTAGCAATAATATTATGAAAGAAAACATGTGCTCAGAGAAAATTTGTGGGTAAATCATTTATTTTACCCTTATCTATCCACTCATAATCCCCTACTCAAAAATTTTGTGTTCAGATGACTATGGTACCGATATGTTTTAGAACCACTTTGTTTACTTGAAAATTTTCTGAGACCATATTTAGGTCATTAATTTCCTGATATATTTCATTACATTTGCTTAGAAACTTATGGGTTTGAAAGTACATTTATTTCTTTATTGCATTGAGACTTGTTTCTTTCTGAGAAAAGTAAAATTTGAAATGTCAGATTCAAAGTTTTATAGTTACTGGGCAGCAGAGTATACTTGGATCCTAAATCGCCATATTCCTAGAGCATCTTTTTTTTTTAATAGTACTATACTTCCTTTATGTTCGGGCTCTGTGCTAGGTCCCAGTGAAGATATAAAGATTTGTAGTATTGGGGCACTGCCTTATCCCCACTAATCCTTCCTTACTTTTCTCCTTTTCATATTCAGGGAAGCTTCACACCTTAGATCTGGAAAACATAGTTCTGTGACTTAAGGAAATATCACTTCAGTGGCAGAGACTGTGGACAGGAAAGGGTGGGCATAAATCACAAGCTTTGATTAATGGAGTCAAAGAAGTTGCCCTTTGATATCATTAAGTCCCTTCAAGTTCCTGATCATATTCTTTAAGAAAGGGATTATTTATAGATTGAGAAACGGGCTTTTCACCCTCAATGAATTTCTCTGTCCGTTATTGATAAATTACTGGTATTTGAAGGTGCTTTAGACTTTCAGGGCATTAGAATAAACTGTTCTTCCATTCATCCTTCTGACTGATTGGCTATTGTCATTTTATGTCAGAGACTGGTCAGTGAAATGAGTGGGTAGGTGCTCTAGTGGCCTGAGAAATTAGTGTAATTTTTGAGGTGTTCAGCTTTTACCACCAGGAGAATTGGTCAGTAATTGAGATAATAAGGAGGCTGACAGAAAGTTTCACTGTGTTCTGTTTCCCCCTTTCTGTCTGCAGGCTATAACTGTCAGCTGAATATTGATGAATGTGCTTCAAATCCATGCCTGAACCAAGGAACCTGCTTTGATGACATAAATGGTTACACTTGCCACTGTGTTCTCCCATACACAGGTGGGTCCTGCCGGTGCCAGCCAGGGACCACAGTGGATGCTGTGCCGTGCCTTGCCTTGCCATGCTGTACCGTGCCTTGCCCTACCCTGCCTTGCCGTGCTGTGCCTTTTCATTCCTTGCCTTGCCGTGCCTTTCCTGGCCTTGACTTGCCTTGCCTTGCCGTGCCTTGCCGTGCCCTG
>PVIY010012927.1:0-55000 GCA_004026745.1 Myrmecophaga tridactyla
ACCACACACCACATTCGGGTGTGAATTCCCTGAGAGCAGGCACGTTGTTGATCTTGTTCTCACTATTCCCAGAGTCTAAAACTGTGTCAGGAGCACATACGTCATCCAGAGAGTATGTTTGTTCAATTTATTCAGTCCTTTGTGCATTCGTTCTGCAAACATTTATTGGGTGCTGAGCTGGTGTGAAAAGGTTTACGTACTCTAGAAAAGCCACGTTTTAATCCTAATCAGACTTATGGGAGTAATAGCTTCTTCTAATCCCTAAACAAGTACTGTATGTTTGAAACTTTAATTAGATCATCTCCCTGGAAATGTGAATCAATCAAGAGTGGTTGTTAAACTGGATTAGGTGGAGACGTGTCTCCACCCATTCTAGGTGGGTCTTGATTAGTTTATTGGAATCCTATAAAAGAGGAAATATTTTGGAGAAAGCAGGAGATTCAGACAGAGCAGAGAAGAATGATAGAGCCACTAAAAGGCCATAACAGAACACCGAAGAACCACAAAGCAGAGAGTCCAGTGACTTTTGGAGATGAAGAAGGAAAATGCCTCCTGGGGAGCTGGAGAGGAAGCTAGCAGATGATGCCATGATTGCCATATGCCTTTCCAGCTGTGACAGAAACCCTGAACTTCATTGGCCTTCTTGAATCAAGGTGTCTTTCCCTGGACGCCTTAGATTGGACAATTCTATAGACTTGCCTTAATTGGGACATTTCTACTGCCTAAAAACTGTTAAGTTGCAACTTATTAAATTCCTCCTTTTTAAAAGCCGTTCCATTTCTGGTATATTGCATTCCTGCAGCTGGCAAATTACAACAGGTGCCTACTATGGCTCAGGTACTATGTTAGTATTTTTTGTGTATGATATATTGGAAAGAGGCCAAGGCCCTGAAGGCTGTCCCTGCTTTGTGACCCCAAGCCAATCAATGTAGTTTTCTGGGCCTCATTTCCCTACATATAGAATGAGGGACTTGGCCCATGAGTACCTCTGTCTCTTCCACAACCAACCTTCTCCTGGTGATGAAGGCTGACCGTCCATGGCCACAGGTAACAACGCAGTCCTTCAGTGAACCCCTGGCCTACAAGGTTGGTGGCAAAGAGACTGTTTAGCCAGTGATGCTTGATGAACTTCCACCACCGAAGAATGTTTCCCTAGACCGTGACTAGTGAAGCCCTGCTCTATACGTGGGGGATTTATTTCATCTTTCACAACGTCAAGCCTTTCTGAAGTTGGAGAAACTATTGTTTTTCTTCAACATGTGCTGCGCTGGAGTGGCTCCAAGGCCCAGTGGGCATTTGTTTTAATTTAATCATTTATCCAGAATGTTGTGCTTTGCAATTGCCTTGGGAGTCGGCAATACCAACTACAGCATGCTTAATGGGGGCCTGTCAAACTGCTCCTCTGTGAAGCTTCTTGGATTGTTTTGTTTTGTTTTAAATGATGCCAATTTAAACCAGGTGCTTCTAAGCCTCCCCAAGTTTCTTTCAGGTCAGAAGTGAGTGACTCTCAAATATTTGATGAGAAAATCAACCAAAAATGCAGGAGAAAAAAGAAAGGGAATTTGAGAAAGTCATCCCCTCCTTTCTTCACGTAGATGTTACCTTTTACTTAAAGAAGAAAAGTCGCATTTGTCTCTAGGCCCCAGGAATCTGCCCCTGCCGCAGGGTATAGACTCACTGTGGCCAGCGTGCAACCTCATCTCTGCTAGTTGTGGGCTTTCTAGTAACTAAGGGGTCCTGGAGCATAGTTTCTTCTCTCTGGGCTAAAGTCTTCTCTTCTGAAACTGAAGATGTTGGTCCAGGAAACCCTTAGGTCCCTTCCATTGATAACATTTCATATGTCCAAGATTCAGCATCGTACTCCTGACTCTATTGAGACCCCCCACAACTCCAGACCCCGTCCATGTAGATATCCTTGGATTTTATCCTTTTCCTGCCTTTGACCTAAAGCAGGAGCAGGCAACATTAAAATTAGAGAATATTTTAGGTTTGTAGTCAAGGGGTTTCTGATGTCAGCCTTCACCTCTGCCATTAGAGCTGAAAGCAGTCATAGACAACATATAACTTAGTGGATGTGGTTGTGTTCCAATAAAACATTATTTACAAAAATGAGTGACTGTTTTTACCTGTGACAGTGGTTTGCCAACTCCTTACCTAAAGTGTCTTCATGACCCCCCCCCCCTTACTCCACAGGTCCCAATGTATCCTGACCAGCCCTGCTGATAATATATCAATAAAATAATTTCAAAATGGTGGTTATTTGTCCCCTTTTCAATAAGTATCAGCCAAAGTATATTAATTTGGTTTCGTTTATTTGCCTATTTATCCACTGTAGTGGGTGGAATTGTGTCCCCCCAAAAGATATGTTGTAACAGTACTATAAATGTGACCTTATTTAGAAATAGGGTCGTTTCAGATATAATGAGTTAATATGGGGTCATACTGAATTAGAACAAGCTCTTAATCCAATGATTGGTGTCTTTATAAGAGAAAGGAGAGAGAGGTTTGGATACACATACCCAGAGGAGGAAGTCCAGGTAAAGATTGAGGCAGAGATTGGAGTGACACAGCTAGCTCCAAGCCAAGGAAAGCTAAGGATTACTAGCAAACATCAGAAAGCAGAAGAGCGGCACAGGATACTTCTCCCACAGAGTCCCCAGAAGGAACTGTTCCAACCCAGCTCTTGAAGAGCTTGAGTTAGCACAGACCCAAGACCAAAGAACATGCTAGGTACAGAGTCGAACATGAGTTGTGTTAGGACTTAGCAACAGAGGAGGGTCTCTGGTGGCGGCCGTCTGGAAAATGACAGCAGCACTGCACAAAGACAGGAGTGCAAGGGACAGCTTATAAGGGTTTAGGACAAAGACATTCCAAAGGGCATGAGAACAGAGCTTCAGCAAGGTCTCATGACACGTGAATCTGAAGATTTGTTATCAATATATCAGTAGGGATCAGTGGAAAGGAGTTTAAAGGGGTTTACAATACCCTCTGTACATTTGTTCCTCTCTGAGGAGGTCTTATTGACCTCTAACTTCTCTCGCGGTCACGCTGGGCGGCTACAAGCAGCACCTTACTCTCCATATGGAGGGGGAGCCAGGCCCTGGGTCTCCACAATCCACCATCACACAATAAATTCTGTTGAGCGTAGGACAAACATTGCATCCACTTCCACCACAGTATAAGAGACAAGAGAACACTAGGGGGCCCACACACAGAAATAACAACCCTACAAAGAGGTGCCACCATGGCCAAGAAAGGGAATTAAACCATTTAGAAAAGGAGTCTACTGATAATTGATCAATTATATGTATGTACTGTTGCATATGATTTAAAACTTGTGAAACACTGTGCGAATGATCAGTGATATCTACGCAGCACTGCACATTAATTAAGCACAGCTGTCGCTTTGTGCTGCAGTGAGGATATCTAAGTCCACTCTATTTCGTAAAACTACTTTTCTAAGCTGTGCAGTTTTTCGTTTAGCAAGGATATAGCTATTTTGGAATCATTAAGTGCTTGGGCAGTATGATTGTCTAAAGCTGCCACATGTTTTTCAGTAAGTATTGCAGTTCTCCTTGGTGCAAAAATGGCTAAAGGATAATACCACTAGGAAATGCATTTTATTTTACGTTTAGCTTTAACTATTTTCCAATTACTAAGAGTATGAGGTAAAGAATCATATAAGGTAGCGGCGACATATGGCTGTCCACACATACAATGTTCTGTCTAGTTGTAGGGTAAATAGGACCAACCATATTGCACACAGGTCCAATATGTGTGAAAGGATATGTGCTATGTGGGTTTGAGATATTTTGCAAATGGAAAAGGGTATTGTTTTGTAGCTTAACAGTAAAACCACACAATTTGGGGTACCCACTCCACATTATGAATTCCATCAATTCATTCCATATAGACAAGGGCAGCATGGTCCACTGGTACAGATTTTGCCATTAGCCGCCCTAAACCATCCTGTACAGCACATACCAGTGCAGGTTAGGGCTTGTTCATCTGTTCTCATACAAGTGAGATGTAAACCCTGGGCAGTAGTTGGATATGAGTCTTAAATGAGATTTTTTTTCCAGATTTTCCAACATGCTGAAGTTTGCCAGGCCAACAGGTTATTCCATGCAGACTAATTTGCTGAGGTGACAGTCCAAGGAAGGCCAGTAGCACCCAAAGATAGCAAGTCTGTGCAAACCCAACATTGGGTTCAATTGTGGCCGTGAGTTACTGCTGAAGCCCAATGTAGAAAGGTGTTAGCTAGGGCACTATGGCTGAAAAGAAAGATGTTTATGGGGAATGAGAAGGGTAATTCCTGCTGATCTAATAATATACATGCTGGAGTCATAGTGGTTGATAATAAGGTACCAGGCAGAGGAAGATTATGGGGAGATTTTAAATACCAGATATCCTCCCCCTGCAAATCCTGAAAGTCTTCCACCATTTTATCAGTTGTTATCTGGATATAAGAAGGGTCCACATAGTTATGCATGAGGCTCCTGTGGGAATAGGAGGCCCCAGATTGGTGATAAAGATTTTAACAGGCATTTTCTGTGTAAATTGAGGTCTTATTACAATATTTTGGGAGACTCCTATTCCCCAGGAACTTAGGATTTCTAACTAACGTGGCTGCATAGGCCAGCACCAAGCCCTCATTTTGTATGGTCTGAGGCACAGGCAGCAACAAATCATTATCGTTTCCTCTTTTTGGCTGCAAAGTAGTGGGCCATTTGACTTGTATTCTCAGGGCCTGCATTGGTTCAGCCATCAGCATTTTCACAAGGGCAGATGCAGCAGCCCACGTGTTGCATTTGAGCAAGTTAAGGCCTGATAGAACTTCTCGGTCCACTGTTGCAAGGACCTCTTATCATCTTTCAGGTGTTCCTATAACAAGCCATTCATTCTTTCAATAAGGCCTGCACCTGTGGGATTGTACAGAAGGTGGAATGTCCATATGATGTCCAGATCCATGCCAGGATTGGGCTATCTGCACAGTGAAAGGGTCCCTCAATCACTGTCTACCTGTGCAGGTATGCCATACAGGGCACTCACCCTTTCCAAAAAGTGGATGATGGCTGGCTCGTTTGCCTTCCCTGCCAGGAAAGCTAACAGAAGTCCTGTAGCCATGGCCTTGGTGGTAAAAACATTCCTCATCCCCTCTGAGAGCAGAAGGGACCGATGTAGTCCACTTGCCACCAAGTCACCAGGATTTGTGAATAGCTGATGTATCCCATTTGGTGTGGTCGTCTATGTGGTTGACGCAGGAAGCACAAGGGGCACTCTCTAGGGATGTTACTAGCTGCGGGTGCATGATTGGCAGCTGAAGCTGCTGGGCCAAATGCTACCTGGTTTAATACCCTCAGTGTCCACTTTCCCAATGAAGCCATTCCACCACTTCCCTGGCTTCAGCTGTGCTACTCCAAACCTGTGTAAGTGCATCTGCCTACACATTCCCGGGTAGAGTGGTGGGAGTGTGAGCAGGGACATGACAGTTACCTTTCGTCATTGACAGGCATCCCAGATGTCTTTCCACAGTTCTTATTCCCAGAGGGAACAATTTATGACTGTTCATTTTTCCTGCTTCCAGGTTGCCACCCACATCATAAGACCTTTGTAAACAGCCCAGCTGTCAGTATAGATAGTTCACAAGTCTCCTGGTTCATACACTATTACCATTCTTTCTGCTCTTAACTCAGCCCATTGACTGCCTGCAGAGCACCAGTCTCCCACCATATAGAGTCAGTACTGGGTTGTACTGCCACAGTTGTCCATGTGGGAGGCTGTCTGCTAGCAGAACCATCAGTGAAGCAGCCTCAGGAATGGTACCTGTGCCTTCTGTAGTAGGCATTTCAGCAGTTATTTCAGGTGCAGTGACTGTAGCTGTTGAATCCTCTATATAGGACACTGGTCTGAGAATTGCATGCATTTGTGCACTCAGAGGACTGGTTTGAAAATGCTGCACTGTAGCAAGTAGGCTTTCCATTAGGCCAGAGGGCTCAGCTGGGCACTGCCAGAGTATGGCTTAGAAGCTGTGTGGATTATCCACCCCTGAATAGGGATGGCCATTTTCGAGGTGACTGGGGCATCTTTGCATCAGTTTCTCCACTTGCAGTCAGGCATTATATGCAGCGCACAATTAGTCTTCCAGAGGGCTGTATTTCAGTTTTGCCCCTTTCCATAATTGTGACCAAAAGTCAAGGGGCACATGTTTAGAGTGTTGCCTCTGCCACAGACCCCACCCAAGGCCAATATCAGTGCTGGCTAGAATCAATTTCTAGGGCAGGTTTGGACCTATGCCCTCTGGTGAATGTGCCTGTGCCATTGCCCTTTTTTGCCTTTTCAAAATCAGCCTGTTGGGAGATATCCCATACCCAGGCATGGCCTTTCCTAATCAAAACATACAAAGATTTTAACTTTTGGCCTAAGTGAGGAACAAAAGGTTTCCAATACCCTAACAGCCCCAGGAAAGCCTTTAGCTGTTTTGGCATTTGCAGCATGGGGAAAAATTCCACCTTATCAATTACAGCAGAAGATATAGCTTTTGTCTTATCCAACCATACCACACACAAGAATTTGACAGAGCAGCCAGGGCCTTACAACTTGTTGTGATTGACTGTCCATCCCTAACTCTCAAAGTAAGATAGAAATGAGCTTGAAGCTTCTAATTCTGAGAGAGAGTTACTGGTTAACATGACATTATTAATATAGTGAAACAGACTTACATTTGCCAGACTTTTGCACTTAGCCAAATCCTTTGCAGCAAGACCAAGGTACATAGCCTTGGGTATGCCAAGTAATAGTCCATTGTTGCCCTCCCCAAGTACAGGCAAATGCAGGCTGACTTGATTTTCTAGGGAGATACTAAAAAAAGCATTAGCAAGATCCGGTACAAAATGATACTGACACAATTGGATACTAATCTCTGTAATAAACCAGCAATGTTTGGGACTGCAGCATCCAGTGGTTTTGTTACTTTGTTTGACTCCTGATAATCTATGGTCATACCACATTTCATCAGGCTTTTATACTGGCCACACAGGACTATTGAAAGGGCTGTGAATGGGTATTATTATTCCCACCCACTGCAACTCTTTGATAGTGGTTAGATTTCTTCATGCCCTTCTGGAAGTTAATATTGTTTTCTAGCCTTGACCCTCTGAGGTGGCAGTACTTTTACAGTGGACCATTTAGCTTGTCCTTTCAGTACTGCTTTAATCACTTTACACTATGGTGGAATTCCCCTATAGTGGTCTGTAATGTGTCATCTTGTAGAAGATCAATTCCTAAAATGTATTCTGGAATAGGGAAGTACATACCATATATGCTTGTCAGCAGTGGGGGTTGGGGGGGAGCAATCTCCCAATTTATAAAGTTAGACTGTACCACTTTGCCTAGATACTCCCCACCCCCCACCCCCATAGCCATCTATAGCCAATACTGGCCAGTGGAATCAGGTTACATTTCATTAGATTAAGATACATTTGACTTCCCTATCTACTAGTGCGAACACTTGCTGCTGGTCAGTAGGGGACCAGTAGATAGTTAATTCTACATGTGGCCTGTGATCCCCAGGGTTCCCGGTTATTGTTCACCCCAGGGATCTCGAAGAGGGAAAGGAGCTTGCAAGCCTCTTCCAAGGGAGCCCAGGGCTCTAGTCTCAGGCTCTAAATGGTGTTCTTTTTCCCTGATTTCCTTTCTCCCTCAGAAGATTGGGAGCTCACTTTAGTAAATCTTTGGTCCTTACACAGTTTGTTCTATAGTTTTACCAGGACTGCATTAAGCTGCCTATCTATAGCCTCTCTCTCTCTGTGCCTACAAAAATGAGATCCACCCACACTTGCTTGCAGGATACCCGATTAGGGATTCATGCTCATGGGAAGCCTTTCCCATTGCCCTTACTCCCACCCTCGTTTTCTGAGCCTCTCCAACTCTCCAAGGTCAGCTGTAGCCTGATCGGCAAGGGAGATGGGTTGTCCTACTAGCAGACTTAGGGTAGACATGAGAGGCCTAGAGAAATGGTTGGGGGCAGTATGCAATACTGTGTCCTTCATCCTGTGGCAAAAGTTCAGTGTAGGACCTATGAAAGTGGCAGCATAGATGGTATGTTTCAGTCCCAGCCCCCCTTAAAACATCTTGTAGCTCTTCCATATTTTGCCAGTGGAGGGTATTATGTGGTGCATCCCCTTCATTAGGCCATGCAGCCTTACACCCATCAATCAGCCATACTAATAAGGAGATGGTTTCAGCATCAGCTGAGGTAGCATAGAAGCTCTGGTGTAGCAAAGGGTGGGTGATAATAAACACCAATTTACTCATCTCCATTCCAGAATGTACTACCCCTTCTGCTCTGGTGTCCCATAACCTTAGAAGCCAACTAGGTAGGGACTTCTTAGCGTTTTTCTACATCGCTGCCCTAAATCACCCAATTTGGCAGCAGTATAATCTCTCCTGGCAATGTGTAATTTTTGTTCAGGAGGTTGGAATTGCTGAACCCCAAGGGGTTGATCTTGTGACGCCTTCCATTTCTGTTGTATTATGGGGCTTTTCATCCTCCTTCACATCCCATTTCTCCTCCGCTTCCTCTTCCAAGGAGGAGTCTATGGGGTCCCATGCTTTGGAGTCCCATCCCAGAATAGTTAGTATTCTCCAGACTTGAACTTGGGGTAATCTGCTAGCACAGGTTCGAGCATATCTGCAAGCTAATGTTTCTAATTATTACCCACATGATCCAAGTGCTCAGTTGAGGTATCTTTCATGTCCACTTGAGTGAGCCATGAATCCCTCTCTAATTTTAATTCTTCCTCTAGGTGGTGGGCTATTGCTTTTGCCACGTGTTCTGCCTCCATGGCCATATGTGAGGCTCCTAAAAGGGGCCAGGCTATGGCTGCCATTGCTTGGTGTTCTTTTTCTTTTTGCTAAAATTTAGATGTCCTGCTATCTGTTGCAAAACAGCAATCCTTCCAGACTTTTCAGGGCATCCTCATACTCTCGCAGCTGCCCCCATTTATCTAGGAGGGCAGCCATCCCTCTCCACATGGATGATATGGGCCAATTTGGGATTTCCCCAATAGATTTTTCTTTTCTAGGACTTATGCCCACTACAGCCAGCCACTCTCTGGGCTCCTGGATGGCTCACCAATTGTTCCAACCCAGCTCTCGAAAGGCTCGGGTCAGTGCAGCGCCAAGTCCAAAGAACAAGCTAATACAGAGTCAGACATGAGTCTCCACGGGAACCAACCCTGCTGGCACCTTGATTTCAGACTTCTGGCCTCCAGAACTGTGACAGAATTAATTTCTGTTGTTTTAAGACATCAAGTTTGCAGTATTTTGTTGTGGTAGTCCTTGGAAATGACTTCACCATCTGTACTTTCCTCCATCCATTCCATTCAACACATATTTACTAATCATCTACTGTTGGGCAGAAGCCTGAGTTCTGAACATCCAAGGAGGAAACTGCCATTGGTCTGCTGCAGAGCCCAGCTCAGTACCTCTGGGGAACCTGGGCAACCCTTTTGAGAGATGTCCGCAGCACAGTTAATTTGTTGCCCTATTTCTTTGTTCCCTTTCCCATACCTTTATTCAATTTGTAAGTATGGCTCCCCTCTCTACCTCCCTCCTCACTTTTTTCTCATTTGGAGAGATATTTTTGCCTTGTTAGTGAATGAGAATTGATCATATTTTCTGTCTATCCAAAGAGAACATTTCCCCAAACAACAGAAAGAGCTTCTCTTAGATACTGAACAGAAGTAAATTGCCATTGAGTAGCATTGCCTCCTGGAGAACACATCATTCTTATGATTTCTGTATACTCATACAGGATCGGCACTGAACCATAGGGGGAAAAAATGCCAAAATAGCCAGGTTAGCTGAGTCACATCTTTAGCAAGATTTCACTAGCAAGGAGAAAAAAAGAAGAGGAAAATCAATATTCCTTTGTCTAGGCTAGGGAAAGTGCTAAAGCTATTAGGTCATTAAAGAGCAATGGATACAAATAAAAACCAATACCTCTCACCATTAGTAGTAAAGTCGCTGTTGAGTTTTATATCTCTCATCAAGAGATATACATAAATTTTCAGATCTGGCAGGCATGAAGTGTAAAGTGATCCCCAAATCTGAAGCACAGAAAATTGAGAAGAAAATGTTCTCATTTGAAATTGTAACTTTTCTAACAACAGATGTAGTTTGTTAATTTTTAGGAGAAAACAATTTTTTGAGTGATAGTGGATGATGGTGATGATGATTGCAACCCTGATTTCATCCAGAAAATGAATGATTGGAGAGGTACATTGCCAATTTCAGACCAGTGGAATTCCGCTCAGTCCACAGCATATAACTTAGTGAATGAGCATGTCCACAAGTTTCTCTTTTTCTTTCCACCTTCCCTTTCTCAAATGCTGGGACACCCGTGATGTTTTAAGCACTGAAATAGATACTGGGAGTAAAATGAGAGATGACACCATCATTTGTCTATTTAAAACCCTTAGGTGGCTGCCCATTGCTTTTAGGATAAAGCTTAAATACAATTTGTCCCTGCCCAGCTCTCCAGCTGCATCTCTCTCCAACTCCCTCTCCATCTCTTAGTGCTGTGGTCAAATCAGCTTTTCAGTTTCACCCCCCTGCCTTAAGCCCTACCTCCCCTCTATTAAACCCCACCCCATCACCTGGAAATACATCTTCCCCTGTCTAACAACTCCTCCTCCTTCGGGTTTCAGATTATATTCTTTCTTCAACGAAAGCTTCCCTGACCCCATCGATTCGGTTTGATTCCCTTGTTGCGTGCTTGCAAAGAAAGCACTCATCAAACCTCAATCAATTATTTGTGTAATGACTGCAATAGCTTGTTCAACGCTTTCGCTCTGACTTAGAGTGCAGACTTCAGG
Source organism: Myrmecophaga tridactyla (assembly GCA_004026745.1). NCBI lineage: Eukaryota > Metazoa > Chordata > Mammalia > Pilosa > Myrmecophagidae > Myrmecophaga > Myrmecophaga tridactyla. Next base: position 10,881 of record PVIY010012927.1, read on the forward strand.
AGGGCAGGGGGGGCCCATTGTGGAGCCAGTTGCTATAGGGGGCATTGCGAGGCTCAGGCTCAACAAAGACTCTCAGAAATGACTGCTTCATTACTTGTGCAGCAGAAAGGGCCCCCAAAAGCAGAAAGCCCATCGCAGCCTGTCTCCTGGGGAGGCCCACTGCTCAGATCAGGGCGGGGCTGACTGTGTCGGAGTAGAGGGACAAGCCCATGCTGCCTCAGGGCAGGGTATTTATCAACCCCAAGGGGAGCGAGGGCGCTGCCACTGAGAGTCCTTGCCTTGATAAGCAGCTAGAATTGCTTGTTCTGGGTTTCAGGCTGCGGAATGGAAACACATTGAGACATAATAGAAAAGGGGGGTGGGTAGTGAGGGCCACGAGGTGGCCGCAAGGTGGCCCTGAGGCGTGTCATGACTTCCGGTATCCACCAGTGTCCTGTGGATTCAAGCCCCGTGCTCAACATGGGGTGGAGAAGGTTCCAGCGTCCTGGCATGGGGAGCGCGGTCTTCCACTGGGCAAACCCAAGAGTTAACTTGATATGGTTTTATAATTCACTTCTAATTTGTCCTGTCAAGGAAGATGGTTATATATAGTACACATACACACATACACTTTTCATTAAATTAGAACTCTTGACATTTTCCTGATCATCCTGTCATAGTCTCTGGATTCTTACAGCTTTCTCTGGTTTTCCTATTCCAGAGTTAGGAAAATATTTCAGAGCCTTTTTTTTTTTTTCACATATTTTGTGGCAGAGTTAACTTTTCTAAGTTGTCAAGCCATAGGAAGCTTTATTGTCTTTTGTGCCCAGAGGTCCAAACTCTAGGCTGTTACTTTGTGCCAATAACACCTCAAGACAAGTTTCCCAAAATTCCTGAGACCATATATTATAAGGTCATTGCCTGTAATATATAGCATTTAAACTGAATTACAGTTTCACCTTAGCCTTAGCAATGAAATAAAACGCAATGATGACAAAAATAAAGCCAATTAAAGGGGCACAAGAGATCCCACACATGCTGTCTCTTTAAGAAACTAATAATCAATTTGTTAAGAAAATAATAATTGAATAATTAGGACAACCTGATAATTCAGGGAACCAGAGCCCAATCTCGTCACTGAGGGTATAGAGAACCACAGTTTCAAGTCCCACCCAGGTTATAAGTTTTGGAAGTATTGACTTCCAACTGCAAGCATTTTTTTTTCTGTCATCTTCGTGTCACTTTATCACTCTGACTGGGTTCACATTTCTGAGTTGCAGAAGCACATAAATATTTTGCCTCCTTTTAATTGACTTTAGCTTGGCAGCCATTTTTTTTAATTGATGTCATCTTATTGCTGTCTGTTTTCAGAGTTTGTTTTCACAGATTAGATTCTTACCCCGATTGTCTATATCTTTCTCACATGAACAGCTTTAAAGTAGAATATGGTGAAGCAAACGTTTCCCCTGGTGAAAATCCTTCTGAGTTTCTGTTTCCTTCTCTGTTAAATGGAAGAAATAATAAGTTTTATGACAGTATTGTTGTGGGGTCAAGTGAGAAAATGCAGGTATTTAGCGTCATTCCTGACAAGTAGCAAGAGTTCCTTCAGGGTTAGTGGTGATGACCTTGGAGATAAGATCTTGAATCCTGTTTGACTCTGTACCCCAATACCTGGCCTGAGGTGAGTCACGTCCCCCACAGGAGGCAAGTGCATGTGTCAACTCCTGGTGCTGTGATGTGAACCCGTTTGCGAGCAGAACCCTTGGAGATCTTAGGAGTTAAGGTATGGGCTAATTTGTGAATGGGATTTTACAAGATTCTCTTTGGAGGAGGCTAAATTGAATCAGGGCAGGCCTTCATCCATATGACTGGAGTCCTTATAAGCAAAGGAAATTGGACACCGAAGTAGAAGGCAGAATCAGCAGAAACCAGAGGAGCAGACCCGAGGACAGAGACCACCACCTGACCAAGATTGCTGAAACATTGAGACGTTGAAGAAAGCACGGCCCTGCTGCCATCCTGACGTTGAACTTCTAACTAGCCTCCCAAAACCACAAGCCTATAAATTTCTATTGTTGAAGCAACCACTGTGGGATTTGTCATAGCAGCCCCGACAGACTAAGACATCTTGGCAGAGCGTTATTGCAGTGTTCCCAGTACAGGTGAAGCTGCGACGGGCGTGTCAGCTGCTAAGACGGGAATGACTTCTGCAGACCTGGACAGACGTTGACCCAGAGCTCCCTCTCCAGCGCATGTTTCCCTAAGGCAGTCAGGGTAACAAAGGTGCTTCTCATCGTGACTGTGTCCTAACAGGGAACAAGAGTGTACTTTGGGGTCACTGAAATCAAGTATTCAAAATTAGAACGACCCTAGAGAATCTGGCTCTTTTGTTTCCGCATGTAACTCCCCCTAAGGAGGCTTTATTTTCCTCCCAGAGGACTCTTTCTTGTTAACTTTTTTTCCTAATTAAATTAGTAATACCTACTCATTGCAGGGATCTTGGAAAGTACAGAAAGAAAAATAAATAAATAAAATTACCATCATCCAAAATCTCACACCCCAGAATAAACGTTGTTAAAATTTTGGTTACGTTCTTTCTCATCTCCCTTAGACGTGTGCAAACGTGTACGTGTGGACAGAGACGTCTCTGTGCGCTGCACATTACGGTACTTACCCAGAAGCAGCTCTTCCCTTCTTCCCACTAAGAGAAACTAGATTTTTTTTTCATGTGTTTGATGGAAAATCCTTGAACTCAGGGAAAGATGGAGTTGACTCCTGGTCCTGAGGTGGCCAATTACATGAAAAGGAATTTGCTGGGAGATTTTCAGTCCTTTCAAAGGGGAAGGCAGATAGGAGCAAACTTTCTGTTAGAGAATGAATCCTTTTTTTTTTTTTAATTTTTATTAATAAAATCAATCAACATACAAAACGAACCTTCTTTTTTTAAAATTAAAAAAATTTTTTTTTAACATAGCAACATACAAACGTGAACATTCTTACCCTATGATCTTTCCATTCTTGGTATATAATCAATAACTCAGAATATTATCACGTAGTTGTATATTCATCACCATGATAATTTCTTAGAACATTTGCCTCAATTCAGAAAAAGAAATAAAAAGATAAAAGAAAAAAAACTTATACATACCATACCTCTTACCCCTCCCTCTCATTGGTCACTAGTATTTCCCTCTACCCAATTTATTTTAACATTTGTTCCCCCTATTATTTATTTATTTTTAATCCATATTTTTTGCTCATCTGTCCATACCATAGATAAAAGGAGCATTAGAACAAGGTTTTCACAATCACACAGTCACTTGCAAAAGCTATATCATTATACAATCAAAACATGGCTACTGGAACACAGCTCTACAGTTTCAGGTACTTCCCTCCAGTCTCTCTAATACACCTTAAACTAAAAAAGGGTTATCTGTATAATGTGTAAGAATAACCTCCAGGATAACCTCTCAACTCTATTTGAAATTCTCAGCTGACACTTTATTTTGTCTCTCATTCCTCTCTTCCCCATTTTGGTCAAGATTTTCTCAGTCCCTTGATGCTGAGTCCCTCCTCATTCTAGGATTTCTGTGTCACGTTGCCAGGAAGGTAACACCCCTGGGAGTCATGCCCCATGTAGAGATGGGCAGGGCAGTGAGTTTGCTTTTCATGTTGGCTGAGAGCGAGAGAGGCCACATCTGAGCAACAAAAGAGGTTCTCTGGGGGTGACTCTTAAGCCTAATTTTAAGTAGGCTTAGCCTATCCTTTGTGGGGATAAGTTTCATATGAAAAAACCCAAGATTGAGGGTTCGGCCTACTGATATTTGTTGTCCTCACTGCTTGCGAGAATATCAGGCCTTCTTCATATGGGGAAATCGAATTTTCCCCCTTTCTCGACATTCCCCCAAGGGGACTTTGCAAATACTTTTTTAGAGAATGAATTCTTTAAGCCTCTGTGGCCTTTCTTAGTAGGTAGCCGTTCCAAGACATCCTGGTTCTTCAGGATGTCTAGAAAAGTTTCACCATTTCTAAATGGTTTGTTGGACTTACTTATTTCCTCACTATTATGTATTTCTTCACTAATTATTTGTTCCACAATCACTTACGGTATAATCCCTATCCTCAAGAAGTTTAAAACCCAGTGGGAGAGACAGAGTTCTAGGCAGAATGAAGATCCATCCTAAAGATTCAACCCAAGTTTCAAGGTTCTGGATGGAGACGACAGAGGAGATGAGTCTAATGGGGGCAGGGTGTTGGTGAGGAAGTTGGGTTATATGATCTGAACTTCTTCAAGAGTAGTTAGGATTCTGATAGGCAGGAGTGGCTGGAAGTCAGAGAGTGTTCCCATCTGAGGAAACAGCTTGAGGAGCCACAAAAAGTATGACAGCAAAGGCAAACTTTTCAAATGATTGTGTCACCATCATCAGGGTGACAGCTCCCATTTGCTAAGAGCTTACTTTGTTGTGTCTGTGTTTAAGTGCTGTCATGTATCATCTCATTTAATCCTCCTGATCTATGAGGTGGGTACATGGGGTGCATCTGAGGCTCAGGGGGTATAAATGATCTGTATAAGGTCACACGGCGAGGAATTGTTTTCTCTTCCTAAGGCTAACCCTTGTTCTATTAAGCTCCTAAGTATACACTCTTAAGGTCAACAATTCATAACGGGAGCTGGTGGAGGCTTGGGGGGAGGTTGGAGCATAAGATTTGATTCATCCTAATGGCTCAACCTGGGCAGAGCGGCAGGTTTTTGAAGAAGAGGGCTGAAGGACTCTTCAAAATTTAAGCTCAAAAGACCCAGCCATGTGGTTTGCTTTCTTTCTGGAATTTCCTCTGAAATTTTATACATCTAGTTTTTGCTGGCTACAGAATGTGTGGAAGAGAAGGGAGAAAGATTTGTAGTGGCACAGGGTAGGATAAGGAGAGGAAGGGAGGGAGAAAACAGTGATGCTAGAAGCAAAAATAAGAGAGATTAGAAAACCCACATAGCCGTGGCATGAGGCAGGTAACCCCCCAAGGAGCTGGGAGATGCGCAGGCTCCCACTCCTATAGCGGTAGCTTAGACCCAAACCCCCAAACCTAGAGAGAGTCCAGGGGAACAATTGAGCCATCCATTTAGCATAACTTATTTTAACTCCTGGCTTGAAGCCAGGCTTGTACCTCATACTCACAGCGTATACTCACAGTGCAGTGAAACCGCTCTGCAACCAGGATAACAAAGCAACTGTTAATGGGAGTAATTAAGAGCCTTGGGGGTGATTTATACCTTTTGTTACTCTTCAAGTTGAAGTTACCAAAGACAACAATTATTAGTAAAACAGGTGATTCTTAACCCGCTCAGGGAAGGCTGTGAAACCTACCTCCAGCTCTTGCTTCACAGACCTGGAGTCCACAGAAATGGAATCAAGTGGGGATTCATGGTCAAGAATATTGAGAGACAGGACCCATAGGGTAATATGAAAATCTTTAGCCTCTTTAATGAAGGTAAAGTATTGACGAACTCTGGGGAAGAGAGGATGACAGCGCTACAGGGCTGATTTTCCTGAGAAACGCTTAAATTTATTGGCTAAATTTTAGAATGAAATCTTTAAAATTTCTATTTGTATTAGTATTAAAAAGATAATTACCAGGTGTGGAAAACTATTGCAAAGAGAAGCATTGTGTAAATTGATATCAATGGCTGGTTGGTTCCATGGGTCAAAAGAGACCGACATGAGGCCACATCCCAATCGTCACCTTCAAAAAGTCAAGGAGATCCGGAGGCTACTGTTACACAAGCTTCGGCTAGATATTGCTAATGACCATAGTTTGCCAAACTCCAACCAAAACTATTCCTGTCAACCCTGAAGAGCACCTAGGGCTCTATCTGAGATTCCACAAAAGTTTCATGCACTGTGATTACTTTTCAGAAACCTACAACCTCCAGATGGGTTCCTAGGCCACGTAAGTCCTGAAACCCAGAGGGCCCAGCCTCTCCAGAACCTCATCTAGTTCCATCCCCCAACCCCATATTATCAACAGCCCCTTCCAACATGAGAAAGTTAGAATGGCCATAGCTATTACCCCTAAAGACTGGGAGACAGATCAAAGGTGATGGTGGACTTATACAGAGAAGGCCGGGTTTGACAAATGAGTATGACTGCTGAATCATTATATTCATATTTCTTTTAGACTCCAGTGTCTTGGAGCAGGTAGGAGAAACCTAAAATTGTAAACTGTAAACCATACCAAAACTCTGAAATCTGTTCTAAAACTACTTGTTATAACGTACTTTGAAATTTATTGCTTTTTTGTATATATATATATATAATATATTTCACAATAAAAAATATTTAAAAGAGAATAAAAGTCAAGAAGGGAAAAGTTAGAGCAAATTTGCTGTTGCATGTGAAGGAACTCAGAGCGTGTCTGAGTTAACGACCCTTGCTCACCCCCCCATCTATCCCTTTACCTGCGTGCCTTGCTCTGAGCTTTCCAAGTGGCCCCACACTTGCTGCTGCTCTGGGCTCTGGCTGGTGGGAACAGCAGCTTCCAGGATAAGTGTCCCCACCAGGGTGACCCATTTGAGCTCTGGTCCAGCTGGGATTGGCACACTACCCCAGAGGCACTCTTTGTTTTTCTTTCTTTGAGATATAATTCACCTATCATAAAATCCACCATTTTTAAAATCACAATTCAGTGGTTTTAAGTTTATTCACAAGGTTGTACAATCAACACTACTCTTTCATTCCAGAACATTTTCATCATCCTGAAAAGAAACCCTGTCTCTTTCAATTTACCTATTCTGGACATTTCCTATGAATGGAATCATGCAATATGTAGTCTTATGTATCTGGCTGCTTTCACTTGGTGTAATGTTTTCAAGGTTTGTCCATGTTGTAGCAGATACCAGTACTTCCTTACATAATATATCAGTACTTCCTTCCATACACGAATACACTATTGTATGGATATACTAGATCGATTGGTCAGCATTGGGGCTGTTTCCTTGTTTAAGTTATTATGAATAATGCTGCTATGAACATTCATGTACGAGTTTTTGTGGGAGCAAGTTTTTACTTTTCTTGAGTATAAACCTAGGAGTGAAACTTCGTCCTATGGTGTGCTGGTTTGAAGCTGTTATGTACCCCAGAAAAGTCATGTTCCTTTAGTCCAGTCTTGTGTGGGCAGGTCTATTGTTGGGTGGGACCTCTTGATTAGGTTGTTTCCATGGAGGTGTGACCCACCCATCCAAGGTAGGTCTTAGTCCCCTTACTGGAGTCCTTTAAGAGGTAGACATTTTGGAGACAACACAGGCACTTGGAAACAGAAAACACCCCAGGAGATGCTAAGCTAAGAGATGAAATCCAGAGTTTGCCCCAAGAAGCTAAGAAAAGACCCACAGATGCTTAGAGAGAAATGTCCAGGAGACCCTAAGAGAAGACCCACAGGACACAGAGAGGAGGCCCTTGGAATCAGAAGCTGAAAGCAACGAACCAGGAGCAAGGACCAGCAGACACCAGCCATGTGCCTTCTCAATTGACAGAGGTGTCCCAGATGCCAGCAGCTTTTCTTCAGAGTCCAGGTATCATCTTGTCGATGCCTTAATTTGGACATTTTCATGGCCTTAGAACTACAAATTTGTAACCTAATAAATCCCCTTTGTAAAAGCCAATCCACTTCTGTTATATTGCCTTCTGGTAGCTTTAGCAAACTGAAACATATGGTATCTACATTTAACGTTTTGAGGAGCTACCAGAGTCTTTTCTACAAGGGCCACACCATTTTACATTCCCACCAGCAAAGTACGAGGGTTCCAATTTCTCCGCATCCTCATCAATGCTTGCTATTGTCCGTATTTCTTATTATAGCCATTGTAGTGGGTGCAAAGTGGTATCTCATTGTGGTTTTGTTTGTATTCCCCAATGAGTAATGATGTTGAACATCTTTTCATGCACATACTGTCCATTTGCATATCTTCTTTGGAGAAATGTCAATCTAAACCTCTTGCCCACTTTTAAATTGGATTGCTTTTCTTTTTTTAAAAAATTAGAGCAAATTTTATTTTTTTTATTCTGTAGGTTTACAGGAAAATCATACAGCATGTACAGTTTCCATTTTTACCCCACCCGTACATACACTGTTTTCCTTATTGTTAACATTTTGCATTAGTGTGATACATTTGTGTCTTTTTTTAAGTTGTAAGAGATCTTTATCTATTCTGCATCCTTATAAACATATGATTTACAAATATTTTTTTTCCATTCTGTGGTTTGTTTTTTCATGTACTTAATGGTGCCCTTTGACTTACAAAAGTTTCTAATTTTGATGAAGTCCGACTTTTCTATTTTCTCTGATGGTACCGTATTTAAGAAAACATTGCCTAACTTGAGGTGAAAAAGATTTACACCTATGTTTCCTTCTGAGAGTTTGTCATTTTAGCTCTCCCATTTTGGTCTTTTTCCATTTTGAGTTAATTTTTGTATATGGTATGGGTTAAGGGTCCAAGTTCATTCTTCTGTGTGTGGATATCCAGTTGTCCCAATACCATTTGTTGAAAAGACTGCTCGTTCTCTATTGAGGGCTCTGGTACCCTTGTTGAAAATCAGTTGACCATAGACATATAGGTTTATTTCTGGACCTAATTCCATTCCATTGATCTATAGGTCTATTTTTATGGTAGTACCATACTGTCTTTATAGTAAGTTTTGAAAGTGGCCAGTATAAGTAAATTTTGAAATTGACCAGGATGAGGAAACAAAAAAATTTCAAAACTTTGTTCTCTTTAGATTGTTTTGGCTATCCTGGGTCTCTTGCATTTCTGTATGAATTTTACGATCAGTTTGTTCATTTCTGCAAAAGTTGAAAATTTGAAAGGGAGTGCACCAAATCTGTAGATCAACTTGGGGAGTATTGCCATCTTAACAATGTGAGTCTTTTTTTTTTTTTATTAATGTGAGTCTTTTAATCCTTGAACACAAGTTATGTTTCCATTTATTTAGGTCTTCTTTAATTTCTTTCAATGATAGTTTGTAGTTTTAATATACAAGTCTTGCACGTCTTTCGTTAAAATTATTCATAAGTATTTTATTCTTTCTGATGCTATTGTAAGTGGAATTTTCTTCATTTTGATTTTGGATTGTTCATTACTAGAGTATAGAATACAACTTATTTCTGCATATCACACTGTATCCTACAACCTTGCTGGGTGCATTTATTAGCTATAATGATTTTCTGTGTATTCTTTAGGATGTTCTATAAAAAGATCATGTGATCTGCATTAGGATAGTTTTACTTCTTCCTTTCCATTCTGGGGGCCTTTTACTTCATTTTCTTGTTTAATTGCCCTAGTTAGACCTTCCATTACAATGGTGGGTAGTAGAGGTGAGAGTGGACGGCCTTGTCTGCTTCATGACCTAAAGGGGAAAGTTTTCAGCCTTTCGCCATTTAGTATGAGGTTAGCTGTGGGTTTTTGCAGGTGCCCCGTATCATGTTGAGGAAGTTCCCTTCTATTCCTAGCTTGTTGAGTGTTTTTATCATAAAAGGATGTTGAATTTTGAAAAATGCTTTTCTGCATCTATTGAGATGATCATGTGGTTACCGGACTTATTCTTGGCTCATCAAGTATGTGGAGAGAGAAATGAAGTATGATTTTCTTAAACAGAAAAAAAAAAGCCACCTTCCTTGCTGACAGTCTTTTCATACAAAAGACAGCATATTTTTAAGTGCAATATCAGCAACAGTAATACGATGTGGGTCCAAAGTAGCTCCTTTGCATCCACTTTCTTATCTTTTCCTCAACACTCATGTACAGTGGAAAAAATGATACGTTAGCTTTTTTACACATTGCACATTCATGCTTGTTTTGATCTCATGTCTAATAATTGTTCTCCGATGGTGAATGCTGATCTATTCAGAAGGCACTCAAATGTACATCTTGTTTATTGTTTAATTGTTAAAGATTTGAGTTTTATTTCCATTTCAGCAGTACTCCATGTTTTCTCAAAATATATGCAAAATTAAAGAAAAGCAATACTCTTTAATTCCACTACTCATAAAAATCACCTTTATCCTCTTGGTGTATAACTAAAATTTCTATTTCCTATATTCATATGTGCATGTGTATTTATATATATGTAGAGAGGGTATATATGTAAATGGTATCATACTGCTCTTGTTTTGTAATCTGCTTGTTTCTCTTTTTACCAAATAAAGTAAAATCTCTCTCTATGCCTTTCCGCAATCCTGTAAATTATCATTTTTCAATGTTCTGTGCAGTATTTCATAGTATTAATATATAATAATTTATTTAGCCATTCTCCTGCTTTTGGACATTTTAGCTTATTTCCTTTTTTTTCTATTAACAAGAATGCTACAATATCCTTATATACCTCTTACAATAATCCTTATATAAATATCTTTGTGTGTATCAGTATTCCCTCCTTGGATAAATCTTGGAAAGAGAATTATTTGATCCAAGGGCAAGAGAGTTTTTAAGTTTCTTGGTACATATTACTAAATTACCATGAAAGGATTGAAAAAAGTTACACTTGTCCAATAATACCCAATCCCCTGCATTCCCACCAACCCTGGGTATCATAAAGTTCTCTAATCTTTGCCAATCTGTTAGGTGAAACTTGATATGTCTTTTTACCTATAAATTGAACTTTTAAATACCTATTTGAAACGTCTAGTAAATTGAACTTTTAAATACCTATTTGAAAATATCTTCTTTAATGCTCAAACCTCTTCTGTTAGTGTTGTTTCATTTTTCATGATCTTTACATATCACATTTATAATACTGAATTTGAGATGAAGGAATTTCCTAATGGCTAGCAACATTTGCACTTCCCTTTTAAGGTTCCTTTTTCCTAAATTGTTAGAAATTATAAAATACGGAAGATATAAAGAGAACAATAAAAATTATCCAAACTTTATTATTCTGAAGTCACCAATGCTCCAGAAATGAGAATTACCATTTTCTGAGTCAAGTGGTACAAAACTGTTGAGATTTTTTATACATATTGCCAAATTTGCCATCAGAAAGATTGTGCCAACTTGTGCATCATTAACAATTAAGAGAATGCAGGGAAAGAATCATGATTCAGTAGAAACCAGGGACTTAGTTTTAGAGATCACTAATGTTGAGTCCATTTTGAGTGCACAAACTTGATTGGAGGCAGGATAAGAGATATGCGTTGGCAAGCCAGGTAATCTCAAGGCATTTTTAATCCCTAGTCGTTCTTACTTTGGAAAATTCTGCTCACATCATAGCAAACATGTCACAAGGAACTCACATCCAAAATCACATACAAAGTTCTGACACACAAAATTTGAAAGGACTTTCATCATTGTAAATTTCTTTAGCATTATTCAAATTTTCTTGTCTTACATTTATATAGATAGATATAATAATTCACTTATTAATAGTAATTACACTTAGTAAACATTTAACTAAACTCACTAATTTTTATTTTGCTATGTTCTTTCTCCCTTTCATTAAAAAACTTGAGATAATTGTAGATTCCCATGCAGTTTTAAGAACTAGTGCAGAGAGACCTCCTGTACGCTTTGCCTAGTTTCTCCAATGGTAGCATTTTGCAAAACTATCTTTCTTTTTCAAAAAAAAAATTTCCTAGTGTTTTCCTGACATTACTTGTACTCATTTTTCACGTGTATTAAACTCTATTTAATTTGATCACTTGTGTCGAGTCAAGATACTGAGCAGTTCCTACCACATAAGGATCCCAGGTGTGGCACTTTTGCATATTTTGAAGGTCTCAAATATTTTTCCTTAGAAAGCACTGTAACTCTAGTACCTAATGGATAAAACTTCTCTGCTGTCGAGTTTGGGTTAGCGATCATTTGCAGATGGAGGGAATGATGAGAGCAGACAATTCCCAAGGGAATCAATTCCATATACTTAGAGGAAGAACAGCACCGTACTAAAGGGTCCTGGCCCCGGAATAAAACTACCTGGTTTCAAAATCCCAACACTAATAATACTTCTTAGTAGTGTAACTTTGCACCAATCACTTAAGCCCCCTCAAGTGTCCGTTTCCTCAACTGAGTAGCAGTGACGATAGCACCCATCATAAGATTGTGATTTTGAATGAGAGAATCTGCTCAGATCAAGAGTGGGTACAAAGTGGTTGCTCATTGTGTTGGTGTTATTTGTATTAGATTTTACTGGGGAAGGAGGCTGGGATAGAAGGCAGCAGAAGAGTCACAGCAGTGATTCGACAAGTCTGATAAAAATCAAGAAGCGGGGCAAGAGAAACTCTGCAAAGTTGTAAGGGAAAAAATTGGACAGTGTCTGACATCCCTGGAGAAGAGCATTGCTAGCTCCAAAGAGCTACTGCTCTGCTCATGGAAAGAACTGGACTGGCACCGGAAGGAACTCATAACAGACAAAGAGCACATTAAAAACTTGCCTTGATGCTATTAAATCTCTGGGAGCTGGAACACATCATTTTGTACCCTGAGAGAGCAGCTCGGGGTAAGGAAGTGGGTCCCTGCTGAGGCCCACATTAATGCTACAACAGGAACTGTTCTGAAGAGGTCCCTCAATAAAACTGAAAACGGATGGGGCCATAGCCAGAGCTCATTTTGCAGAGATGACAGGATCAGTAGAGTTTTAGGATTGCCAACAGGTTCTGAGTGAAACGCTGGAGTCTATTGAAACCTGATTAACAGCTACTCTGGGGGCTGAAACAAGCCACCTGACTGACTGGTGGAGAAAAATCCCTTCCTCCAACAGCATAGTACCCTATATCACATGGGGCCATGGACAAGATGAGAAATGAGTTAACAACTTTGAACCTGCTGCAAAACACTTATCGAAGCATTTACGGGGCTTCGTACAAGGTGGATTTGCACAGCACTTTGGAGGTAATTCTATTGGTATGATTTTATTCAATTCAGTGAGGATTTATTGGTAACCAACAGGCCTGGGTTCAAGCCCTGGCTCTGCTGCCAGTGGGTAGTGCAGCCTGGACAAGTCCCTCTGCCCACGTGGGCCTCAGTTTCCTTAAGTAGAAAGTGAAAAGACTGGGCTAGAGCACCACTAAGGCTCCTTCAAGCTCTGAGACCACAATGACTTTGTAACTTTTGTCCTCACCTCTGTCCTTGACACTGGGAACACCTTCAGAGGACATCTTCAATCTTTGAATGTGTATGTATCTTTAGGAAGATCTAACTAGGATAATAGAAATTGTATATTTCAATAATGTGAGAGACAAAATAATGGGTTTAATACACAGTGCATGACTACTTGCTCTTTTGGGGTCATGTTAAAGTCTAAATTGAGGCTTTTCATAAATGTGAGACCTTCTCAGGTCTCAAGGACCCTACGGGATATATGAAAATAGCACTGTAGAATTTATGAAAGACTTTTAAGACACAACCCTATACTCTCAAGTTCTTTGCGGACTCATTGGGTAGGCAAAATACCTGCCCTTGGGACAGAGAGCGATAGAAAGCATGGGCTTATTTTGGGTCAGAGGAGCACCCAGGCAACCCAGGCCAGAGCAGTTTCCTGGAGGGGAGAGTCCACGTGGGCGAGTGGCTGTGACAGCTGTGGGCAGAAGAGCGACTGGACTCGGCCCTGTGCAAGGGGTGGGGCTCTTTACCTTGTATACACTCTGCTGTTAACTTCTGATTATGAAAATATTATAAATGAGTCAAAAGTCTATGCTGCCATTCACGGGAAACCCAACTTAAATGTGCTTGAACGATAAGGAGAAATGTGTTGACTCACATAATTGATAAGTCCAGAGATAAAGCAGATGTGAGGTTATCTTGCAATCCGTAGAGTCAGTGATGTTCCTGGGACATGATTTCTTTCTTCCCCTGCTCCGCCTCCCCAGGACGGGCTCCATCCTATAGCAGACGCTCACCGTGCGGGCCCCGGAAGACTCTCTAGAGCTCCTAAGAAAAGTGCTTCCTCGTTCACAGCTAGAGAGAGGGAGCCTGTGTTCCAGCATTCCACCCAAGAGCCCAGACTCCACTGACAGGGACAGCTGGGTCACAGGCCCACCTCACCTCCGAAACGACCCCTGGGGCCGCCAGGGACAAAACGAGCCGAGTGGATCAGTAAGCATCACTTCTGCTGGTGGTCGGACTGAGAGGGAACACGGAGCCAGGATCTCCGAAACTACACGATTCTCAAACGGAAATCAGGCACAGCTGGGCGCTCAGGCATGGATGCTGCAAAGGCTATCGTGAATAGTAGAAGTTTTATATGTTAATGGTAGAAGTTTTAGGAAATTAAAAAGAAAAATAAAAATCACCCATAACCCCAGCACTCAGAGACACTGAGGATTAACATTTTGGCAGATGTCCTTCCAGGCTTTTCTCCAGAATCACGAATACTGTGCTAAGCATTGCACATGCATTGTGTCATTTACTCCATTGCAATCCAAGAAGTAAAATGTCCCCATTTTATAGATGAAAAAACTGAGGCTCAAAGGAATTGTATAATTTGTTCAAGGTTACACAGCGAGTAATTTTTGGACCTTGTATTTGAACCCAGGTTTGTCTCTCTCTAGAACTCAAGCTCATCAGTATGCTGTCCTCTTTTATTTAGAATTGTTACCATAGCATTTACCTAGCTTTTGTGATGCTTTTCTTCCTTTACAATTACAGTGTGAGCCTTAGAGTCCTTAAGTGATCACTTTTAGCTGGTGACTGAGATCTGGTTTTCTAGGAAGCAGACGCTCAGATGGAGTGCAGGCAGGTGGTTGGGGAACATCTTCGAGAGAATGACTCGAGCAAGACTGCTGGATGAAGCAGTGAAACTGCAACAGAGGCTTCAGCCAATGTCGAGCACAGGGATGGGGCATCCACCAAGGATGTGGCGTTGGGTAGGTGGCTCTCTTCAGCTGAGGTCAGCTCCTGGAGAGGGGCTCAGGAGCTGGGAGAATGCTTACGTCCTCCAAAGGGGGGACCTAGACAAGGACACCATAGCATCTACCACATCTGGGCAATTTGGAGAGGGGAGAGTATCCCTAAGAAGATGGCGTTCTCCTTTCACTCTTTACTATGGCTCTTTGCTACAGCTGCTAGAAATATTTTTTCTCACCATCACTTTAAACATTTTCCTCTTTCCCAAAACTTAGGATATGACTTCCTTTTTCATATCAAAGGAGGACTGTGTGATAGCATAGGCAGCGTGCTAAGCATAGAGACAGAAGATCTCATTGTGAGTCCTGCCTCTGTCAATTACTAGCAGTGTGGCCTTAAATATGTCTAAACCTCAGTGCCATCTTCTAGAGCAGAGTATCTCTCAACAGCAACACTACTGAAATTTTGGGCAAGATTATTCTTTATTTGGGGGAAGAGGGCGCTGTCCTGGGCATTGTAGGATGTTCCATAGCAGCTCTGGCCTCAGTACATGGGAGGCCAGTAGCACTCCCACTCCTTTTAATGCCCCAGCCCAAGCCATGATCATGACAGATGTCTCCTGGGGCACACAACTTCCCCCAGTTGGGAACTTAGGTCCTAGGATCTAAGCCCTGCCTTCCTCTTAGAGTTTTTGGGAAAGTTAAGCAAGATAACTGTGGATATGCAAATTCCAAACTAATTGATAGATATACCCATGTGTCTCTCCAAGCCATCCCCTGTCCTTATCCTGCCCCAACATCAGGGCTCGGAAGAGCAGGGCTGAGCTCTGATGCCACATGTGTGGGTTGTTATGGGTCTCTTGCTCGTGTCTTGCTCCATTTGGGGGAGGTTTCCAGAGAGACAGGGGAAATAGAAAGACCGTGAACTGGGAAGTCAGACAGACCAGGGTGGGCCTTCGCAACACACCAGAGATGGATTGGCTTTTAATAAAAGGGGATTTATTTCATTAGTTCTTCAGAGGAAAGGCAGCTAATTTTCAACTGAGGTTCTTTCTTAACATGGGAAGGCACAGGATGATCTCTGCTGGCCTTCATCTCCAGGCCTCTGGGTTCCAACAACTTTCCCCGGGGTGATTTCTTTCTGCATCTCCAAAGGCCTGGGCTGAGCTACGAGTGCTGAGATGAGGTATGCTGAGCTGCTTGGGCTGTGCTACGTTGAGCTCTCTCATTTAAGCACCAGCCGGTTAAGTCAAATATCATTCATTGCAGCAGGCACACCTCCTAGCCGACTGCAGATGTAATGAGCAACAGATGAAGTTGGCTCAAATCCACAGCAACAGAACTAGGTGCCTTCACCTGGCCAAGTTGACAACTGACTCTAACTACCCCACTTTCTAAACCTCAGCCCCCTCATCCTGTGGTTGTGAGAATTACCTTCATAGCATGTGTGAAGCTCCTCATAGGCCCTCCATGTTAGCGTCCTTCTCTTTTCTTGTCTTCCCAATTAATACCGTAACTTCATCGAGAGGAAGTTACTGTATTAACTTTTGGGCCTACCTTTGGGCCAGCATTCCAGTGCACACAATGGGAGTCCAATAAATCTGACCCAATAAAGGGGTAACTGAGAATGAGAGGTTTAACAGTTCACTTAAGGTCCAACACAGGCCAGAGACGTGTCCCCTTCTTACAAGGAAGGAAGCAGAAAGTTGTCTAGGGTCAGACAGCCTGAATTCCTACACCAGTCTCAACATTATGTGATCTTGGGAAACTTACTTCCTCTAGGACTCTGTTTTCTTAATTGTAATATAAAAATAATAGTATCCACCCCGTATAGTTATACTGAAGATTAAATTTAAAATGCTACACGTAAAATCCTCAGAAAGCGTCTGCCCCATGTCCACGCATACTCAAAGCATGTAATCTATTGTTATCGCTGCTCATCAGCCCCGTGATGGATGTTCCATGTGCCAGGCAGTGTGCCGGGAGCAAAGACACAAAGATGAATCAGCCATGGTCCCTGACCCACAGGGATGCCCGGTCTACTGGAACCACAGACATCCATGAAGAATTACAACCCCGAGGGGCTTCACAGCTAGGTCCTTTTCTGGCTCACTAGGCCATTTGTACATTCTAATGTCATCTGGGGTCAAAATAAATATCTTGGATGCCACGAGAGAATGAAAAAAGTTCATTGTTCAAAGGAAAGAAGTTTCCTCTTTTGTCTGGTTTCTTTATATCTTTGAGGGGAAAAATTTCCAAGTGTCATGGTCAAACACTACTCTGATTTCTTGTGCAAAGTTTAAGGTGACCTTTACCCTTCCTAATATATCATTTTGATGAAGCCAAAATTTTCCGAGATTCTCGAGACTGGCAGAAAAATAACTTCAGAAACTGGTCCCAAATTGGTAACTGAAGATAAGTTGGAAGGCAGTTCCTTCCTCAAGTGTTGCCGTATATCTTACTTCATTGCATGTTGATAGTGTATTAAAATCGAAATAAAAATAAAATATTATCTGTGCCGTTAAACCTGACCAATTCTCACTTCACTAATCTCCAAACCCGGATTCTCGCTAAAAGACGGACAATCTTAACCCACACTTGGCAAAGATGTACAGCAAAGGAGAGGTCTGAGAGGTGGAACCTTCATCTTTCTGAAAAAAAATACGCTGTCATCATTTAATATTTATGGCACAGGCACACAGTGTGAAGCACTGCATCACAGAGTGTCCTTTGCTGCCAGAGAAGAATTGGTGACAGGGGAGACGTTAAATAGACTAGGGGCTTCATGAGGACATGAGTTTTGGGGGGACAACTCAGCCGAGACCCTGATAATGGGTGCCGTCCACACACCCACCTGGTCGACCCCCGGAAGCTCAGCCCCCAGCCACGGATTTCCTGCCTATAAGTCTGCCTTGGCGGCCTTGGCAACACAGAGTTCCTCCTTGAGGTGCATCTGAAAATGAGGTGGGTTTCCAAATGGGGGTGAAATAGCGGGACGCAGAAGTAAAACTGGGGGGTGGGGGGTGGAGCAGAAGGTCGCCTCTAGATTGTGGAGGGTGTACCATAGGAATGAACAGGCGAGCTCTCCAGCCGAGCCCTGCTCGCCCAGCCACCCAGTGGGTGCCTCCTGCCCCTACCAGGAATGGCTCCTTGTGTGCCATTTCCAAATTCACACAAGGCCCCTTAAGGGCCGGCCAGCCCTGGGGTGGAGGAGCAAAACCATGACCTGAAGCCAGAAAATCTGCATTTCATTCTTAATGCTGCCACTTTCGTCATAACTTTAGCAAGTCATGTGACTTCTCTGAGCTTCAGTTTCATCTTCTGTAAAATGGGAATAGTAGGGTCTGCCCTGCCTTCTGCGCGGGGATGAGTTACAGGTCAACACTCCAAACTGAATCTACAGAAAATGACTTTGCAGTCTCTGAGGCATCTCACGTCTTATCTCACTGATGTCTCATCATTACAGCCCCCTCGAGAGAGGGGACGAGGATAGCGTGGTGCTGGTCTCTCTCCTCTGACATTGCTGGGGAGTGTGCTGTCCTCTCTGTGAGAGTGACCCTCATTCCTCCCTGCTCACCTGGACCCTGGGCACCGCAGAATGGAGGGTGACGTCCCTCAGATGCTCACCAGGCATCACCAGGCTGTGCCCATTTTACATGTCCGCTGTCTGCTAGTCATCAATGAGTCAGCAGTTTATGCTGGAAACCCCCAGTGGGTGCTCGGGTCTCACCGATCTGAACCTGAACCTGTGTCTGCCACCCCTGGGCTGGAAGCGCTGTCCCAGGAGCACGCTTGCCCCGGGGGCTCCTGATGAAGTGTGACTCGGCGTAAGCGGCCCGGTGGGCTGCTGTGGCCCATAGTGGGAAATGCAGAGGAGGGCTGGGGGGGCAGGGCAGGGGGTGGGTGACAGGTTCCCGGGCCAGAGATGACAGGGAATTGCATTCCAAGCAGAAGCAACGGCGCTTACCAGGACACAAAGAATGCGAAAGGATGTGACATGTTCCAGAAATGTTTCTGCAAGGTTCCTGGTGACAGGTGGACAGCGTGGCAGGAGGAGTGCCGGGAGATGCGCTGCGGGCCCGGGAGGGGCCTGGAATGCCGTGCCAAGGAGCCTGAGCCTGATTTTGCAGATGCTGAGAAAAAGGCATGATCAGATTTCTTCCTAAAAACCATTCTGGTGGCAGCGTGGAGGGTAAAATCGGGGTGAAAAGGGTGGGGGAGAACCTGGCATCCAGAGCAGAGGTTAAGAATGGGGGCTCTGGAGGCAGCATGCTGGGTTTGAATCTTGCCTTCACGGTTCACCAGTCTTATGGTTGGGGGCAAATCACTGACCTTCTCCTTCATCCACATGGGGAGTTAAAAATGGCATTCCACTGCCATATGGTTGTTGAAACAATGAAGTGCTATAACCCATCCTAAGCCCTCGAAACAGTTCCTAGCATCAACTCAAGAACTTAAAATATATTAGCTTATATTGGGAGGTAGAATTGACAGGATTCGATACCTGGTTAGAAGTGGGGAAAGGGGCTCCCCAATCTTCTGATACTATTACTATTGACTCTCTTCCTCCTTCTTCAGCTGCTGAGTGGAGGCAGTGGCGGCGCAGGCCGGGAGCTCAGAGGTCTGAAATCACACTCACTTAGTCTCTGTGTGACCTTAGGCAAGTTCTCTAGCCCCTCGTTGTCCACATCGGTAAAATGGGAGTTATGCTAATGTCTACCTCACAAGATTGAGGATTGAATGGGACAATATTTGTAATACCCTGTGCACTGCGAGAGCTCAGTAAGGTTATTAGTTCTCTCCTTTATATTATGACTCATCAAAATAGAAACTACAGGAGGAGAAGCCATGTTGGATGGCAAGGAGAGAAGAAATACAGTTTGGGGTAGGAAATGCAGGAGGTAGCCAGAAAGGCAGGAGAGGAACTCAGGAGAGATGCGGGAAAGTGGGGGTTTGGGGAAGGGAACACCTGTATAAAGACAACTCAAAATACTTTCAATGAAAGTCTGTCTCACCTCCCCTTGGAATTTGACTGAGATTCATTTAGGAGAAGGAAAAGTTAACAGGGAAGGGGAGTTCAGAGAAGTTGCTTTATTCTGACATAGCTGGAGAATGAACTATTCTTTGTAACAAATATCTACACTTTATAAGGTGCAGATTTTTCTAGAATATGCTTCTCACTTTCCTGCCACTTGACACTGACACATTCATTCATCTACCCACTTATTCTTCCAGCATATTTGTTGAGGGCTGGCTCTAGGACAGTTCTCTGGGGGATACGCTATAAAGTAGGATATAGCTTCTGCCTTCCGGGCACTTAGATTATAGTCTACTTCTAATTCTTCAGAAGCATAAACATCAGGCAGGAAATATGTTTATATATAACCATATATATGTTTATATATGTTTACAATGCTTGCTGGATTAACTGGATGCTTATTTTGGATTATCTCCTTGACATAAAATTCTAAAATGGGGTTCCTTCCTGAAAGAGAGTATACTTTAAAAATTTTTGTTATAGATTGCCCAATAGAAAGGGGACTTTACATTTTAAATTTTCAATTGTGTGTTGGGGATTGAATCATGTCCCCCACAAAAGACGTGTTCAAATCCTAATCCACCTCCCTGTGGGAGTGAACCCATATGAAAATAGCACTTTTGGAAGATGTCATTATGAGTTAAGTTATGGCCAGATTCAATCAGAGTAGAAGCCTCATAAAGAGTGGAATTTGAACAGTCAGTCAGAGAAAGCTACAGAAGAAGCCAGAAGTCAGAATGGAGAGAAAGAGAGAGTGAGATTGCTAAGAGACAGAGCTGGCCTCATCCAGAGTGCTACTGACTCCCTCCAGGAGAAAGCAGGGCTTTGGTGCCATCTTAATTTTGGACTTCTAGCCTGCTAAACCATGAGACAACAAATACCTGTTGTTTAAGCCAGCCCATCAAGTGGTCACAGCAGTCTGGCAAACTAAGACATGGTATAAAACCCACAGAAACCTACAGAGAATCCTCAAGTGCCCACCAACCACTGAACAATTCTTAACATTTAACCATATTTCCTTGAGATTTATTTTAAGTAAAAAAAAAAGTAGATTTCAATTGCAACTCCCTTTGTTTACCCACCTACTAAACTATGTTTTTTCTAACATAATCTACAGTATTGTTATACAGTATTGTTCTCCTGAACAAGCAATGATCCAGCATACTTAACCCATTGAACTTTTCCTATGTTCTCTTTATTGTTTTTTATGATATAGAGATTTTACTTCTATATAATATTTTAGACTTCTGAAAAAGTAAATTGAGCAATCTTCCTCTTTGTACTCATTTTTCAGTGGATCAATAGATGGTAAATGTTCTTAGAATTTTAAAACTAAAGTATTCAGTTCAAATTCATTTTTGAGTGATAGTGTTTTAGTTTGCTAATGCTGCCAGAATGTAACATACCAGAAATGAAATGGCTTTGATATTGGGGATTTAATAAGCTACAATTTTGCAGTTCTAAGGCCTTAAAAATGTCCAAACTAAGGTATCCAGAGAATGATACCTGGACTCTGAAGAAAGGCTGAATGGCATCTGGGGCTTCTCTGTCAGCTGGGAAGGCATGTGGCTGGCATTTGAGGTCCCTGCTCCCAGTTCATTGCTTTGTACTTTTGATTCCAGTGGCTTTTTCTCTGAGCATCTCTGAGCCCTTTATTTAGCTTCTCCAGAGCAAAACTCTGGATTTCATCTCTTAGCTTAGCATCTCATGGAAAGGCACATGGTGACATCTGCTGGGCTCTGTTTTCTGCCTAGCTTCTGTTGGTGCTCTCAGCTCCTGGTGTCTCCTACAGCTTCTGCATTTTCAAACGTCAGTGTCTAAGCTTTCACAATATTGGCTGTACAAGCATCTCAGTCAGCACTTCAAGCAACTCCAAATGTCTGTGTCTTAATCAACTGTCACTCTTTCTTTCCTGGTGAGCTCTCTTAAAGACTCCAGTAAACTAATCAAGACCACCTCGAATAGTAGAGTCACATCTCCATCTAATCAAAAGGTCACACACAAAATTGGGTGTGTCACATCTCCATGGAAACGACCTAATCAAAGGTTCTACCCTACAATATTGAATCAAGATTAGAGAAACTTGGCTTTTCTGGGGTACATAACAATTTCAAACTAGCACAGATAAGAGATCAAAATTCATTGTTTCCTTTCTCCCCCTTCACTATTTTGTAGATATTATACCATCATATTCCCATAGAGAAACAGTTTAGCTGTCATTATTTGGAAAGTAATCAATCTCTTTGGTAAATTTGAAGTTTTTTTTTTTTTTTTTTCCTTTTTTCCTTTTATGGCTCTACAGTTTGTCTATGGTGTGTCTAGATGTGGTACACAGGGTGCACTTTCTATCTGAGCAGCCAAGTCACAAGCCTTCTGAAACCCCATTTCATCATTGGCAAACAGTTTATAACACACACCTCATAGGGCTGCTGTGAAAATTAAATGAGATAATGAATCTGAAACACTTTGTAAACTTTGTAACAATGTGCAAATGCTAGCTGATTTGGAATGTGGGGTTATTTTGGAGAAAAATTATTGATATTTAAAGAAGGTTGTTCAGAGACAACGACCTGGTATTTCTCACCAATGAACATTTATTAATTAAATGAATAATTCATTAATTAGATTTGTGGGCAGATAATATGCATCCACTAATGTGAGCTTGATCCAATATGGCAATTTGGAGTTCTTTATCTATCCGCCCCCACGCCATGTTCTAGGCACCCCATAAATGGGCTCCATCTTTATTGAGACTTTCCCTTCAGGTCTGTTGCTTTGTCTTCCCAGCCAACAGTTCAGCCAAGGGGTGCTGAGAGCAAGAGCCAAGCCACAGCGCGATGCAGCAAGGAGGGAACTGGAGGTGCCACTATCTCCTCCTGGGCCGTGATTCAGAATCTCTCTAGGTAACTATCCCTCCATTCAACCCAGCTCTAAGACCTCCTGTCCCAGCCCTGCCCAATTCTCCTAGGGAACTTAGAATTAATAGAGAAAATGTGGCAGTAATTTAAGGAGGAAGAATAGAAATACATTAATGAACCTCTAAACGGAGTGAGAAGATTCAAAAACTAAAAACTCAAGATGAGAACAAAATATGTGCATCCCCCACCCCCTCGCTTCACACCCCTGAACAATGTTTATAAATCAAGCTTTCATCTAACACAGCCATTGCAGACTTCCTAAAGGAACATATCAAATTACACAAAAGGTCAGCGAATGTAAAATACTATACTATTACAGGATCATTTTTAATCTTCCTCATCACCTAAAACATTGAAGCAAAAAATATATATTTAAATAAAGTGGAGTAACTAATGAGAGTTTTTGGATTATACTGCTGAAGTCAGGAGATATTTTTTTATCCTAAATACTTGACACTTGCTAGAAATTCCATCCAATTACCCAAGACATTTAGGGAATGAACATCCGTCCTGAATTTTTTATGGACAGCCAAGCTTTAGGAGGGAGAAAAAAAATGAAACAAAAATGTGAAAGTATTTGTAAAGTTGCGCCGACCAAAAAAAAAAGGAAGAAAGAAAACTCAGGATGACTTCTTTTTTTCTTTTCTTGCCAATCCTGCTTGACTTTCCCATCTCTTTTCTTTTCTAAGTTATCACGCCAGGTTGAGCCAGACACAAGTTGTCTAATCTAAGGCTACAAGGCAGTTTGAACAGATCTGACCTGGTACAACCTGATGTGCCAAGCCCAGGAAATGTGACAGGATGAGAGATGTAGGTTCTTATTATTTATTTTTGAAAAGCAGAAACTGTTTTAGGGAGGATCGGGTCTACTTTTAAGAAATGGAAAGTCCAATTTGGTTAGGTCACAGAACGGAGATGCCACGAGCCTGGTAAGGAAGAGACCTCGCGCGTGCGCGGGCCCCATGTCACTCAGTCACCGGCTGCAGCCGCCTTCTGCACACGCAGACATACTTGGGAGCAAGGGTAATGGTTTGTTCTGCCTTCTGGCGTGGCCTCTTTCCTCCCTGCCTCATCTCAGTGTGGGGGACTGAGGAATGAGAATCAGGCCAAGTCCAGCTTTGGTGGGTAACCTAACACTGAGGCACCCTGTGACCTGCTCCCCAAAACGTGCCACCCCCCTTCTCTCTTCTCCTTCCCTCTCCAGTTTTTCACCTCCTTCTCCTTCACCTGCTCTTCTTTCTCTGCCTTTCCTCTCTTTCCTTTGCAACTCATTTCTCACTTTTTTTTTTTTTTTTTTTTTTTTTTTTTTTTTTTTTTTTTTTTTTTTTTTTGTCTTTTTACCTGAGTCACTGCTGGGTTTTTTCCTTACCCTTGACAATTTAGCAGCTATGCATCAAAGCTTTGTTCTAGATGCCGGGGATAGAGCGCTTGAATGTGGCAAGCCAGAGTCCTCATCCTTCAGGGTTTTAGGTTTGGTGGGCTCTAGAAGCAGAGGTTCCATGCAAACTCCACGCTGGAACTAAAACTCTGTGACACAGGGATCTATTCTGTTTGTTCATCACCACATCCCAGGCTCCTGAAACGGGGCTTGAACAGAGAAGGACATCCATGCCAAAGGGAGTCCTTTCTGTAGCCATAGTGGACTCATCCTCAAGTCCTTCCTACCACCAAATGGCAAACTCTCCTCCTTCTTCAGGCCTCTGCTCAAGGCTGCCTCCTTTAGGAAGCCTTCCCTGACTGCAGATACCCTCGCAGCATCCAGCACACTTCTCCATTCCATTCTTTCATAGTTTGTTGTGTGATTGACTGTTGCAGTGGCAGACCTCCCCTACCCCTAGGTGGAACTCTGTCCACAGAGACTGGACAGCTTCTAGGGTGCAGTGAGTATGCAATAAATGTTTATTGAATGAATGGAATCTCATGAGGTTTGCATGCTTTTAACGATTTTGTGCCACATTCCTGTCCCTCCCACCTCCCATCCCCTCAGATTCTACTCTTCCTTTTGATGTATACTATGATGATTCTCTGACATAATACCATTTTTTAACTATTTAATTGACAAAGACAAAAACGAATGTGAATGTTAAAAACCTGTTTCAGGTGAGGATGCTGAGGAACAAAAAGTGGTAAAACATTTTTGGAGGGTGATTTGCCAGAAGATATCAAAATCCTTAAAATGGACATAGCTTTGGCCCAATTCCACTTCTAGGAACTTGTTCTATGAAAATAATTTAAATTTTCCCAAAGATTTAACCAATATGGCGTTGATGTTAAGAAATGAGAAGTCCACAGTAAGCAATCAGATGAGTGAATACAGTTAAAAACCTAGAATGAAACTTTAAAAAGTGATTTTAAAATAGTTGTTGACCACCAAAAGATTTCGTTGTTGTTGTTGAATGAATCAGCATGTATACTATGGTTCCATTTCTATTAAAATTATAAACTTTATGTTGACTCCCAAAAGACTTCTTTGTTACTGTTGAATGAATCAGCATGTATAATATTGTTCTATTTATATTAAAATTGTGAATTTTATTTGCATGGGAAGAATCAGGGATGGTCTCTAACCAAGTCATATAAATAGATTACTCAGGGTGATGGAATCATAAGCTGTTTCATATTCGTTTTACTTTTTTCTATTTAGAGCAGTATTAGGTTTACAGGAAAATTGCACACCCAAAAAGAGCTCCCATAAATGCCCCTGCACAGTTTGTACTTATCTGTATTTTCCTACTTGGTTTATCTACAACAGACATGAATTGCTCGTGTAATGTTGTTGTTTTTTTAAGTTACAAAAAAGCAGCTGTCTAAATGTCCTGTTCCTCTTAAGTGCGAAAAGGAAGCTATTCAAAGTCAAACAGACTCGAAAAAATTTAAATTCCCCTATCGAGGCAGGAACATTTTAGATCTGAGAAGCTCAAGGGAAACCCTTTATCTGCCTAAACCTCTGCAGCCCTGTGTGAGTCTAATTTCTCAGCACTCTGGGACACTGCGGCAGAGAATCATTACCCTTGAAATGGGTTTGCATAATATAAAAAATCAGGATCTCCTCTCCTCTTAGTGACCATGTAGCATTGGTGGGACCTCCCCTTGCACGCTGAGGGGAGAGTCCTGTGACATCCTGTGTGCACTGTGTTGAACTCAGTCACTTGCAGGAGATGTGTAACGTGAGGAGGATATTACACCTGGTGGTATTATGGAAAATCCTAATTGGTACCGAAGTAATTCTTACTAGAGTGGACTATAAAACCTTCAGTGCCATTCTAACTAATCACCCCTGTGGCATTCTGAGCAAATGCAAGTTAATGGTGATGATCTTAATTTTTTTTTATTAATTAAATTAAGTGTATGATCTGACAGTATAAACCCATTGCTGGCGTTCATCATGCCGATAATAAATGACTTCAGTACTCGGCACCTTTGGCTTCACCTGAGACCCGAACTCTTCCTTCTGACGTTAATGATGTAGGAGAAATCGCCAAGTAGCTTAGTAGTGTTCAGAGACAACAAATACTGCAGCTGCGAGCCAGGAGATTGAGGTAAGCAAAAGGCAGGATGGGTCTGGGGGCCGAGCCGAACCCTCCAAATTCAGAGGCTCCAATGGCTTAGTCCTTTGCTCTCTTGCCTCTGCAACTTGAGTTCCTCTTCAGCAAGCGATTTCTCATAATCCTGAGACCTAGGAAGGCGGGAGAATTCAGACAGGTGAGTGTGAGATGTGAGATGCTCAGTGAGGACTTGATTGACCCAGAGACGGAGTCTGGGCTCCTTGAGCTAAGGGCAGGGGATGGGCCTTCGCCATCACCGCTTCCCCCACACCTTGCTCCATGGCTGCCATAGGAGAAAACATCAATAAGCGGGGAATTAATGCATTTTACCAACCCATGACATTCTTAAATTCATTTCCCCCAAAGCCTGTACCTTGGAAGACTAACTCTACCTCTTACCTCTTGCAGATTTGCAGGAAACAGCAGCATTTGGAGGCTCTGATGAGTCCTTCAGAAAAAAAAAAATTTAATTGTTTACGCCAACAGTGACCAGTCTCACTTGATTAAGAACTCCGTAAACATCCCAGAGTCCACTTCCGGCATTACGCTGCCTTAGATATCATAGGCATGCTGACAGGCCGGTGACCAAACAGGAAGGTCAGGACGGGATTCTCAGCCTCCTTAAATCCTGGTTTAGCAAAGGTGAAAATCTCCCTTGATTGTGACTAAATCCTTTAGTAAAAATATGGAACGATAGCAGTTTGGGCTTGGAAGGGACCTTAAACATCACGTCTCTCAACCCCCAGATTCTTTTAGGACTTCGCTTCCTAAGCTCCATGATAGTTTGCCCAGCCGTCTGTGTTGGACACCCCGAATGACAGGTAGGTGGCGACTCCCAACACAGTCCACTGAGTTATGACCCAATTTCTTCTTCTGTTGAGCTAAAAATCCATTTGTTTGTTTGTTTGTTTTTGTAGGTTCTAGGCCTCATCCTTATTTCTACATACAAGTTCTTACGTCTCTACACTTCAAGCTGTAATGAGTAAAGAAGGAATATGGCCCTTGAATGGCTAGTAGGAAAAAAGAAAAGGAAAACACTCTTACTAATTGAGTTCTAGAAGTAAAATGATCCCTGATTTGGGATTCCAAAATCCAGGAAGTTCTGAAAACAAAGATGTCATTGTAAGTTTGGTTCAAACTCACTTGGTGACAGAACAGGACCTCAATTGATGTGAAGATATTTATAGTCTTTATTTGTTCCGTTTAATGTGAATATTCCCAGTTTGATTAAAGAAATATTAACCTGTTTGATTATGGAATGCTTCCTCAGACCCCATTGAGGGAATTACCAGCTACTGGTGCACACCCCATATTACCTTCCTAAAATCAGAGTCTGAATTCTGATCTCTGGCCCCGAGGTTTTGGGAAAATCCCTACAACCACAGGTTTTTCCTGAGTCCTTTCCCTGCACCCAGCACTTTACCTCAGTGGGTTTCTTTGATCCTCACAGCTCTGTGTGGTAAAGTACCATTTGCTCCCACCTTACAGATGAGGAGAGGCACCTGGTTTTAGGTATTTGCAGGTATTTTTTCTCCACTTGTGGCCTTTTCGGTATTTGTAAAGAGAGCCGGCTCTCCTTCTGTGATGTATTAATCAACAACTAAAACATTAAGCCACAGGCTTCAAGTTGGAAAATTGGTCAAGGCCAGAAGAGTCCTTGCTGTTAGAGGAGGCAGCAAGGTCCAGTGGCGGGAGAGTGGCCCCAGCAGAATCCCTCTGTGATGGATTCACAATGTTCTCAGCTTTGTAACTGCTCCTTTCCCACTTAAACTTTTGGATACTTCAGTGTACCTGGGAAAGCCGTAGAAAACCTTTCTAGAGAAAAGTAGTATTCTGAGTTTTGAATTAAATTATGTCAAGCCTGGATCTAGCCTCTAGATAGAGGTTTCCTACTGCCCAGTGCACACTTCCCCGGCCCCCACAATGTGTTGATGAGATATGAGAATTATCAAAAGCCTCAGCCCCCCAAAAGTCTACCCCATTTATTCTCTCGCTAAGCTTGAAATGTCCTTTGTCAGGACACTGAAAACAACTATTAAAATACAGGTATTAGAGAGAAAAAAATATATAGGTATTACATATTGTATTTCAGTTTGAACAGTGAGATGAGCTGGTCAGTCATTTAGCCAGGTCCAAAGCAACCTGGCAGTAGAACAAATCAGGTTTGATGGGGAGTGAAAAGAAAGGAGCACGGGGAAGGGCTGAAGCATGGCTGCTCCCGGGTATGACTCACAAGGGGTGTCACAGTGGGTACCTGGGGCCCAGATCATGGACTGGCTGAAGGAGGCACCGAAGAAGAGGAGGGAGCAGAGCGGGACAGAATTTCCAAAGCTCAGCATCTCCTACATCGGCTGTGTCCATATCGTTTGAGTTTCTGACTTCAGACCTACTTAAAACAATTGAATCACAGCATTTCAGACCAGCCACTAGATAATATCACTCAGCAGCTGGGGTCCAGAGCCTGGGACGGATGAGTAATAGAACCGTAGAAACAAGGAAGGGAATAGGGAAGACCCTGTATTAAGAACTTTGACCTTGGCTCATGCCAGGGTCTCCTCGGCAATGTGTGTCCCAGCCATGCTGTAACCTCAGCTGGGAAAGCTCTCCCCTTCTCTGCCAAGAGAACTCCTACTCTTCCCTGGGCTTAGCCTAAAGCTCATTTTCTCAGAGGCATTCCCTAGCCACAGCAACCTCTCTGATCTAAATTATATCCACCTCTTTGTTGCACTATATTCTTTCCTTCAGAGCACTCATCCCAGTTTGTAAGTATATATATTTGCTTATTTATCACTTGAATATCTGCAAACTCCCCTAGACTATGGATTCCACGTGTGCCTGCAACGAGCAGGTTCGTAACAAATATTTGTTCAACGAATCACAGTCAGGCCCACACCCTCTTCAGAATAACCCTCTAAACAAGGTTTTCCTGACGGAAGTAGGCAAGCTGATGACTCTGGAGTGCTAGTTTTCATGGCCTGGAATCGTGCCCAGCTGTGTACTGAGACCCTGCTCAGAAACGCCTTGTTCTAGACCATTCAGGGATGGTGACATGTCCAAAGGAAAAGCATCTTTCCTCCTCGCCCCTCATTGTGATGCCCACGGCAGGAGGGGTTAATAATGAACTGAGAGTCTGGTTAGCCTCCCCAACACAGCAGTCCCAGAATTAAATCCTGGTCCCTTCCAGCTCCGCTCCCCTGTCCCCTGTCCCCCAAAAGAAATGACTCTTGTGCTTGTACCTGATGTTAATAATTAATCGATTGGTTACTCAATTAACTAGCTCCTGTAGTGTTTGTCCCATCCTCCTTTATCCCCTCCATGTGTCCTGATTAGGGTCAGTGGGCCTGAGCTCGCAGGGGCTCCATGCTGACCTGAAGAGGTGAAAGGAAGAGCCACTTGGAAACATGTACATGGCAAGTGCTTATTATTACCCCAAAACTTTACAGCCATTTTATCGCTGTTAGAAATAGTTTTTTTTAAAGTACTGACTAAAAAAATGTATTGAGCATTGATTAAAAATATACAGCAGTGCCTGGTTATACCAAAGTTAAGAGCAGAGCCTGCCCTCAAGGAACTGCAAGTCAAATGCTGCAATGGAAGAGACAGGGAAGTCCTCTCAGAAGAGGAGGGACAAGGAAAGCATCCTGGGCAGGGGTGGAGCCTGCATGGAGGAGCACTTTGTGACATCCGAGGTGGGAGCAGAAGCACAAGTCCAGGCTACGGAAAAAATGGTGCGCCCTCTTACCTAGCTGCTTCTAGAAGACCCTCCGTATTGTGATATTTTATAAGACACTACCGAGACACTATATTGCAAATTTTTTACCTGAGATAGGACAAACTGAGTCTTCCTACAGCTTTGGTTCCACAGCCCTCAAGCCTTATCCTAACTCCCCCTTAATGCAGTCAATTCCTTTGCAAGATGCAGGATGGAGGTCAGTTTTCAAGAAGTGCCAAATATTCGGTTCTCATCAGGTTTTTAAAAATGTCCTTTTCACTTCAATACCATAAACACCGTTTGGGCTGCCTATACCACCTCACAGCTCCCATTCCTGCCTCTTCGTTTGTGGTACTTTTAAAAAATACACCGTTCAATCTACTCAGGTTGAACTTACGCATCCCCTAAACTCAAAAATTCCCTCCTAGGCAAATATCCAACAGAAATGCAAAAATCTGCCAAAAGGTATTTAAGAATTTCATGGCAGCTTAATGGATAAATAAATTGTGAGATGTTCACACCATGGAATAGTATACAGCACTGAGAAAGACTGAACTAATGCTACGCATGTCGTGAATGAATCTCATAAGCATAGAGAGGAACAAAATAAGCCAGATGTAAAACAGTACATTCTGCATGATTCAAACGATATAAAATTTAAAGTCAGGGAAAATGGATCTAACAAGAGCCAAAATAGTGGCTGTGCCCTGGAAAGAGAATGATTAGAAGGAAGGCCAAGAGCACTTCTGGGGTTTTAGTTGCTGAGTACGTGTGAGTGCTTGCTCAAGAAAAGGTACCAAGCTGTGTATTTATAGTTTGTATACTTGACTATATAATTGTTATATTTCAGTAAAATGTTTTTTAAATTCTGCCCAAATGTCACGTCCATATTTCTAACTCGGTAGATCTGGAGTGAGCCAGGGATGTGCATTTGTCAAAGCTTCACCTACAATTCCAACGTACACCCAGGTTCAGAAACTGCTGGCGAGGACCAACACTGACCTGGATTTCCCAACTTTAATCTCCTTGCTTGCATCTTAAAAGGCCCTATTTATTTTTGTTTTTGTTTTCTTGAAATAAAGTAAAATAAGAGCCACAGTCATCATGGACAGTCAGTTGCCTCCACGTCATTGAAACGAATGGAGACTGGAAACGTGTTCCTCGAGATTCTCAGTGTTAATAGTTCCTCAGCAGAAATATGTGTACTTAGGCGCCTCAAGAAGCCCTAACAGGTTTTATTTATTCAATTGGCCAACAAATATTTCCTGAACACCTATGATAGTAAAAGCTAACAGTTACTAGCTTTTATCAAGCCCTTCCCTGGTCCAGGTATTACCAATGTCCTTGCATTATCGGAATAACCTTGCACAGGTTATTCACTTAAGCACAGTGAAGAGGTTAAGTGCATAGACCCGGGGTCAGCCTCCCCGGCTGGGAACCCTAGCTCACGATTCACTCCGTTGTGTGATCTTCCACAGGTTACTTTGCCTCTCTGTCACTCAGTTTCTGCATCTGTAAATTGGGAATAATAATAATACTTGATTCTTGAAGCTGTGGTGTGGAGTAAATGCTGTTTGGCATCTCCTAAGTACGCACTGACTGTCGAAGTCCCCAAGACTCCTATGAGACAACTGCTGCAGCAGTGCTCATTGTATAATTGAGAAGCCACGCTCAGAGAGGTTGTGCAGCTTGTCCAAGGGAAGACAGCCGATAAGTAAGTCACCTACTCAGGATTCCAAGCCAGGCTGCCTGACCTGAGAGTTTGCACGCCTTATCCCCACCCTAACTGTCCTCTGCTAACAGATTTCTCTCACCCCGTCTTTGCTTTGGTGGAGAGAGGGATTAAATACCTGAAGAGAAGCCGCAACTGGAAATGCCTTTCAAGAGCCCGGGAGAGCAGGATATTTCATGAGCCAGCTCATGCTGACAAGACCTGCCCCCCCAGCCCAAGTGAGGAGGGCAGCTCTTTCCAATCAAGCTTCATTTCTCAGGGTAGAATGAAAGGGCTAACCTTTCTCGCTCTCGGAAGTTAAAAAATACCCTTTAAAAATGAGTTTGTCGTGTTTTGTTGCATAAGCTGAGCAGTATTTATAGAACATGGAAATGAATATGAAAACTTATATTTTGATTCATGGCACCTTAGAAGTGGTGCTTTCCTTAATAACTGATTTGAATTGTTCCTCCCCAAAGGTTGGGATTGTTCCTAAATGTTAACAAAATATTTTTTCTGACTGGGCGTGGGGAGGGGGGAGGGGGAATGGGAGGGCTCATTCCTACAGATGACAGCATGATCAACAACTGACAAAGCAGCTACATGTGTACATGTGTTTCGTGCTCTGAGAGTTGGTCGCATGTATATGACAGCGTGGGCGGGGGGGACGGGTGTGCATTTTGTCCCCTAATTCAAATGCCGTCAGTTGAAGAGGGAAAGATTGCATTTTGCCCAAGTTAATTTCCAGTACAAGGCTGGGTCAAACCAACGCGTCTCTGTAAAAATTTAGGTTCTAGCAATTAATAGGCCAAGCCGTGTACCTAAGATTTTTATTATATTGATTCTAAAATAATTAGCTTGGCAAACCCATTAGGAATTCTCTCCCCACGTTAACGCAAAGTGCTGCTGAAATTCTGTTGGTCTTGAAAGGATGACTGCATCTCACCGTGAAATGTGTTTCCAAGTTTTGCCAAGTATTAAGGTGATTGATTTTATTTCTTTTATTAGATGCTTAAGTTTCCCTTTCTCTTTTATGTATTGCTGAAAAACAAATCTGCTTTTAGAGGCCTCCTGCCACCGAAAAGGCTACTTGTTCAGCCCAGAGAAGATTTCTCGCTTATCAGAGTTTCCTCATTCTTCTCTCTAAGCAAACACTGAAGGCTTTCAGGGGCGGCCCAAGATATCACTTTAAAACCTTTAAGGCAGTTTGAAAGGCCTCCAAAAAAGCATGACATTCAATCAAAGTTCAGTAAGGAAAGTTTTAATGAATAAACTTAGTAAATTAGAAAGCACTGCGGCAGAGTGATTAACTCCCATTTGTGCATTAGTGTTGAAATTAATTAAAATGTTTAAGCCATGGGAGGCAGGTTACTGCGTCAAGGCCGGGCTCAGCCCTCAGAGTCAGACTGGATCCAGGAGTGATTCATCTTACACAGATGAGAGGGGGATAAAAAGAAAAGAGCAGTCAGGACAAATGTGTTTTCAATGGTGCTTAGCAGCAGGAAGACCATTGAGACCTCAGAGCAGAGCTGCTGCGGGTGACAGCCTAACGCCGCGTGCGCGTCGCCGAGCCGGGAGAAAAGGACTTGGCACCAACGGTCCTTCTCTCTCTCACTCTCTCTTTTGGATCGGATGCCATGTATATTAATTTCTTTTTTTCTGCCAGGCCGAACGCTGCAGTCTGCTCTTCACCGCCACTCAGAAATCAGTTCTCGTTTCTTTGATTCTTCGAAAGCCTGCTTGCCCCCCGTTAGCACTGGCCCCTGGGAGCTCCACACCGCGGTGACAGGCAAAGCTGGGCTTCGTGCCCCGGTGTATTTCCCTAAGATCAACTCCAGAGGATCTATGAAAATATAATTGCCTCAAACAGAATACTCAGACACACAACAATGGATTTATTGTGAAATTCCCTTGATGACGTGCGGGGCAGAGATCGTTCTTTTCAAAAAACCCCAAATATCCCATTCCCATTAGGTTTTTAAATATCTTGGAAGCTCAATTTCTTTCTGGAACTATGGGTCTGTGGATTTTCTTATAGAAACCCATTACCGTGTGGCTGTTTAACAAAGCCGTGCCTGCTTAAAATTATAAATGACAGCCCATTTCATAAAGAGAAAAGTCCTCTTTGACAGGAAAACAATCTCAGTTGGTTCTCCTTGGATAACAAATGGGCTTGCGTCAGGCCTGGCACCAAAGCTCTTTCCAGAATAGTACGGCAATGGGCTGCCATCCCTGTTTCGAGGTCAAAATGAAGGGGCTGGCAGACCTTCCAGGCTACCGACAAGTCTGAAATATTTCCACTTGGAGAAAATCACCATGATTTGCTACAGATCTACATTCATAACTTTAAGAACTCCCCATCTTCCTTATTTTTTGCTCTATAGATTTCTTGTCAGCCACAATGTCAGAGGTCGCTGTCAGAGTGTCCCTTTGGTACCCATTAGCTATAACCAGCAAACTTGTTCACTATTGATCCACAATGTCTAAGTATCTATTATGGTGGATATAAAAGGTGGCTTCACATCTTTCTAAACAGATAATTCATAAAGGCCAAGGGGTCATGGCTTGTGATATATTATTCTTTCACTGTATCTGTGACTGAATGAAAAGAGAAAGAAGGGATGAGAAGGGGGTGCCAGGGTCATGGGTGTCAGACTGGAGAGTCAGAAAGTTGTGTGTCAATTGGACACATTAACGTCCATATAAATAATAAAAGGCATTAATAATGTTTGTTCATGACCTCATTATTGATTCATTCTAGTAGGAGGCAGAGGCTCCCCGGGTGAATGAAGATGGAGTATAATTTTTACCACCAAAGTTCAGTTGAGATTGAATGCCAAAATGGAAGTCAGCTAAAGAAGGTAAAATGTACACGGGTAGCATCAGATAGGAGACTTCGATCGATACCTTTGGCAGATAACGTGGGGTTTGGGGCAAAGGAACCGTTTAGGGAACAGAAGCCTGATTCTCAGGTCTGCTGGACCCTGAGAGCTCGGCATATCACCACCTTCCTTCGCGGTTGTCCGATTTCTCGTGTTATTTGCCCTCCGCTGGTTGGTGTTGAACACTCAGCAACACACTGCTGAGGGCCCTGCTAATGCCCCACCCGTCCCCATCCTAAAGTAAAGCGTCTCGTTAGGGGCCCAGGAAGGATCTAATGAGTGAGCCTTGCACACAGTGAGCTGACATTGGGCTCATTTAATGCCGTTTATGGTCTTCTACCCACCGGAGATCCCAGAGATGGTTCACTTTCTCAAGACTACAGTTTGGTGGAAAGTAAATTGAGATGAATCATGGTGAGATGAGATAGTTAAAATGTCATGCTCCATAAGCTTGAATGCATCCTTCAAGTTCTGAACAGTAAAATGCAACTCAACACTGAAATAAGGGAAACAAAGAGGAATCAGATAACAAATAATACAAATTCTCCCTCTTTGGCAAGGATGCTTCCCGGGGGGGAATCAGACTTCACCTTTTTGGAGCCATCCCTCAGCACACACCTGTGCCATGCACACACACACACACACACACACACACCCTCCCAGTTGTCATTTCCTTTTGTCGCTGATTCATTAAAGCCTTTTTTTTTTTAAGCCAATCGTAGCTAAGGGGATGACACAACAAAATTGCAAGGTTTCAGAGCGAAACAATAAACCATCGGCTTTATTTCTATTTACAAAGGATAGCAGAGGGAAATCCCTAGATTGGGTGGGTAAATCCCAGCTCGTCCTCAGCAAATGTGGGGGCTGGCGATGATGTGTCCTGAAGGGTCAGGGTAGGTCTCCTTAACCCGAGGAGGGGGTGTCAAAGGCCCGGGGCAGGTGGGCGGGTGTGGGAGCTGGGGATTGCTTTGCCAATTTCTCCTTACAGAGCCCCGTTCATTTCTAGTAGCTGCTAACTCTATAACTCTTTAAGTTAAAACATCCTAAGAGAAACCCAGGTATGACCTATGTCTGGAGGCGACCAATCTAAGAAAATAGTCTGTCTCTGGGAATAGTGTTTCTTCTTACGTGAGAAGCCTGAGTTGTTGGGACAAGCACAGACTGGAGAGGATTCCTCCCCGATGTCCATGGGTCTTAACCTTCTCGTGGATCAAGAACCCTGTTGAGCATAGACTAAAAACCAAGGAAAATGTTGATACATGCAAAATTTTGCACATGTTTTAGGGATCTGTAGAATCTGTGAGGTTGCCGCAACTTAAGAACCTCTGTTCTAAATAAATATATATTTTTTCCTTAAACTGATGGGCTTTGTCGGAATCTGGCCTTCCTGCTTCCATTCAATAAAGGAAAATACGAAGCTCAGAGATGAGCTAGCCACTGCAACCTTCAGACTCCGAATAATACTGTCCTTAATAATAATAATATCCAAGTGTCAGGTCGCTGGTCTCTGTGGACATCTCTGTTCTTCCTAACAATTTTTATTTTTATTTAATGTTTGGAGATGCTGTAAAAAGTGACTACTGTTTCAAAATGTGACCTCTGTGGGGTTTAAAACCTACTGAATCAGATGAGCTATGAAAGCGTTCAATATAATGTATGACTTAAAG
The DNA here is from genome assembly GCA_004026745.1 of Myrmecophaga tridactyla. NCBI lineage: Eukaryota > Metazoa > Chordata > Mammalia > Pilosa > Myrmecophagidae > Myrmecophaga > Myrmecophaga tridactyla. The sequence goes on from PVIY010012927.1 coordinate 47,156, forward strand.
CTCTGTTTTTTAAACTTTAATAGGAAATGTCTGACTCTTAGATCACTGTTTCTAAAGTCTGGCAGACAGAAACATGTCTTTTAAAAAGGTCTAATTTATATACCAAACCCAGCCAGGAGAAATCATGCCCTTCCTCTTTACTCCATGCAAACCCAAACCTTTCGTTAGTTTTGAATAAACCTCTGCTCTAGCATCGCAAGTTTTTAGGGTATTGTGCTAGACAGTGGGACAAGGAGATAAATCATGGCCTCTGTCCTTGGGAGGCTCATAGTCTCATGGGAAAACAGTTCGAGCCGCCACTGACTGTTCGCCTCCACCCCATGCCTCCTTGCTCCTGCCCGGAAGCGCTCCCTTTGATTCAGCTGCCCAGCCTTCCTCTGCAGAAGCCCTGAGATTTGGGGGAAGTGGATCTGCTTGGGCGAAACCACCCACAATCATCCTGCACTCATCCTTGCCTTTGTGAGTGGTTCGAGAATCCTCATTTCAGCTAAATATTGCTTAGCATTCCTTTGGGGATGTCTAGTGGGCCAGAGATGGGCATGTGACCTCCATTGGCCTGATCCCACCATGGGGAGGGCGACGGGGGACAGTTTCTCCCTCTCCCCATCTAGACGTGCTGCCCTGACAGTTTGTAGCCGCTGTCTTGCTGCCCCAGGAGTTAGCCTGAGCACAAAGCTAAGATAGCTGGGGAGTGGGGGTGGGGGGGTGGGCAGAGCTGAGAAAATTATAGAGAAATGAAGCAGAAATCTTGATTGCATCCCATCCGAAGCCCGTGGTCTTTATGAGATAGTAAATTTCTTTTCTGTTTAGCCTTCCTTGAGTGGGGGTTTCTGCTCCATACAGCGCCGAAGTCTTCCTGACTGTCCGCCAACTCCTTACAGCCCAAGGTGACAGAGCCTCCTTGGCACGCCGTGGGAATCTGCAGAAGGAGCAGAGTCTGCACCCTTAATCACCCTGATGGGAACTTTCCAGAGGAGGGGATGCTTGAGCTGAGTTTTTAAGGTGGAATAAGGAGTTGGCTGGGCAGATACAGATGGGAAAGGAGCTCAAAGAGAACAAGAGAACAGAGGTGCGCTGCTGCCTTCACGTGTGTTGGGAGAGTTACATGGCTGGAGTGAAGGGGGCGTGGAGAGAGGCTGAGGCGGGGGTGGGGTGGGCAAGGGCTGGATCATGAAAGGTTTTGCACCCCATGTGCACGTGGGCTGTCTATTGAGGGCAGTCAGGAGCCATGGAGGGTGTCAGGCCTGTGGCGGTCCATCAGCTTTGTCTTAGATACATCACTGGCAGCCAGTGTGGATGGTGAATTGGAGAGGACATTTCTGGGGAGAAGGAGATCAGTTCAAGAGACTCTATTTTGCTGAAACTCTCAAGTGTCCTTTCCCAACATGAGGCGGCATTCGGGACGGGAGGGCACCTGTGAAGACCGGTACACAGCAAAATGCATCCCTGTTGACCAAAATCTGCAACAAGATCCAGATCAGTGAATATTTTTTGAGTGCTCATCACCCAGAAAGGGTCATGGGAAGAGCCCCTTACGTGGCTGTGTGACCATGAGCCAGCTACTTAACCTTCCTGAGATTCTGTTTCCTCATCTATAAAATCCAGACCCTAATGTTACCTTGCAGTGTTGTGATAAGTAGAATAACACGCAAAAAACCTTTAGCACAGGGCCCAAAGATAACAGAGACTAGGTTAGTAGTTGCCAACTCAATGACTGAGTGGATGATATGAATGAATAATTTTCTGTGTTTATACCCAATATGTGATTACAGGTTTGAAAACGTGGACCCAGTACTTTGGGAGATGTTCCCAACGAATGAACAAGTTATCCCTACTTCCTTCCAAGGAAGGCATTCTTATGGAATTCTTTAAAATGTGGGCAGATCTGCCCACAGGGATTGTAGAAGCTGCTGCTCAGTCATTAATTAAAACATCATGCGTTGCAGCCCTGCAGATGCATAGCTCTCTACTCTTGGGGCTCAAAAGGAAGCAATGTTGTAAATTGCTTTGGAATGAATTGATTTGGAGTTTTTCATATAACGCTTACAAGAGACTTGAGAGATTAGGTTTTGGTCTGAGTGCATGGGAGGCTGCACATTAGATTTGTACATCCTGTAGACAGGCAAACGCCAAGAGGTGTTTTTCTGTACTCCTTCCCAGGAGATTTTAGCATGTGTTAAAAATGGAGCCACTGGGCGGCTGCCGTGGCTCAGCAGGCAGAGCTCCGACCTGCCGTGCTGGAGGTCTGGAGTTCGATCCCTGGTGCCTCCTGCCCATATGCAAATTAAAAAAAAAAAAAAATGGAGCCACATCCTTGGGTCTTCCAAGTTGGCCATATCCATTCAGGAGTGCTAGGGCAGAGGAAGGGCTGGGATAGGGCAGGGGGAAGCTAATGCCAACATGCAAAATTTCTAATTTGGGGAGGCACAGCAGGCAGTGAACGAGAGCTTCTGGGTTTGAGTTCTAGTTTGCTCATTTACTCGCTGTGTGACCTTGGGCAAGTGGCCTAATGTCTCTGAGTTTAATTTTCATGTCTTAAAATGAGATATTTCTACCCCTCTACTGTAAAGTGGGAGTATACTTACTCCTAGAGTTGTAAGAAGATTAAATAAAGCATATGTGATGCATATACACAGTATAATATATGACACATGATTACTATACATAAGTTATCAATATTTATTATGGGCATCTGTAATTTGGGGGCTGTCCATCAAATAATTCCCCTTCTTATCAGCACCCGATTGCCTTTGGGAAATTACCTTTCCTGATTAGGTGTAGTCTTGGTGCCCTCTAGTGAGCTGATTGGCCACCATAGAAGCTGAAGGGGTGGCTGGAGGCTCTGCCTTCCAGATCTTCTCTTTCACCACCTATTACGGCCGTGGCATGAGCATGTGACCTGAGCTTGTCCAAAAGTATCTCTCCCCTGGGACTTTGAATCAGAGTGAAACAAGGGTAGAAAAGACAGTGGGGTGTTACCTGGAAGAGGTAGCCTTCCTTTCACCCCTGTAGGCGCCCCTATCAGTCCTAAAAAGTTTCCTTTTGCTTAAATTGGCCAGAGTCCATTTCTGTTGCTTGCAACCAAAGAAGTGAAACATTGCTACTCTCTGCCCATAGGAAAGGAGTATTTCCGTTCCCAGTCTGCTTCTTTGCTCTCCACCTTTTCACCCCAATGTGTGCCTCCATCACTGCCCTACATGCAATGTTCCCAAAACACAGCCTGAATTTTTATAGTTCCATGCACTTCTTCAAGACTTCCCTTCTGCTTGAATGCTCAGATCCCTGCCTCCATTCTCCATTAGGCAAGTTCTAACTCATTCTCCAATCCCCAGCTCACATTACCTGCTTTAATAAACCTTCAATGCCTACTTCCGCCCCAGCATACAAAAAGAATTAAGTGCCACCTTTTCCATGCTGGTTTTGAAGCTCTTACAGCACTTGCTGTGTTGTGTGGCCGTTAGGATATTTGCTGTCATGCACATTGTGTGCTCTTTGGGAATGGATGCTAAATCTCGTTCAGCTTTGTTCCCCGGTATCTAGCCCAGAACAAGAACACAAAATATTCTTTTGCAATGAATGAGTGAATGAATGAGACTTCTTACAAACATATGAGTTGCACAATTTGGGGGACAAGCATGTCCAGATCATCTGGAGCAGTAGGCCAATTCTACAACCCCCCCACCCCCATTCTCCCAGCAGTGCTGAGCCAATCTGCCCTTATCTCAGTGTTCTAGTTTGCTAGCTGCCGGAATGCAATATACCAGGAACGGAATGGTTTTTAAAGGGGGAATTTAGTAAGTTGCTAGTTTACAGTTCTAAGGCTGAGAAAATGTCCCAATTAAAACAAGTCTATAGAAATGTCCAATCTAAGGCATCCAGGGAAAGATACCTTGGTTCAAGAAGGCCGATGAAGTTCAGGATTTCTCTCTCAAGTGAGAAGGCACATGGCGAACAGGGTCAGGGATTCTCTCTCATCTGGAAAGGCACGTGGCAAACATGGCATCATTTCTAGCTTTCTCTCCTGGCTTCCTGTTTTATGAAGCTCCCCGGGAGGCATTTTCCTTCTTCATCTCCAAAGGTCACCGGCTGGTGGACTCTCTGCTTCTTGTGGCTATGTCGTTCTGCTCTCTCAGAATCTCCAGGTTTCTCCAAAATGTTTCCTCTTTTATAAGATTCCAGTAAACTAATCAAGACCCACATAGAATGGGTGGAGACACGTCTCTATCTAATCATGTTCAATACCCACATTGATTGAGTCACATCTCCATGGAGATGACCCAATCCAGTTTCCAGCCTATAGCACTGAATAGGGATTAAGACAAACAGTTGCTCCCATATGATTGCTTAGGATTAGATCATGGCTTTTCTAGGGTACACAGACCCTTTCAAACCAGCACACTCAGTTATCCAAAATGGCAATCTGGATCGATCCAAAAATGTGAAGATCATTGTCTCAGCCTCTATTTTGAGAGTAACACGAGGACTAACAAACAGTAACAAAGTCATCTATCTCTGACCACATGGCAAGCACCAAATATGTATTAGCTCATTGAGTACTTATACTAAATCTGGGGAAGTAGATGCTATTTTTCCCATTCCACAACTGAAGGAAATGAGACACGGTGAGGTTGAGTCAACTGCCCACAGTTCCGTGGCTGACAAGTGGAGAGCTGGGCTCCTGCTTTCGCTGTGCCGCCCCCCATGGGCCCTGCCCACCGGGAGACCCCAGCTCATCCGGTCGGCACTCAGGCCGGTTCCAGGCTTGGGGGTGGAAGCAGGAGGGGGTGGGTTTGTGTGGAAATCCTTCTACCTTCAGGATGAGCTCAGAGCACAGACACGATGGAACTGATTTCTAAGCTAAGCTACAAGTAGTGATGAAAGAAGAGGGGGATCATTCTGTGATATTTGAAAGTTCTGAGCTGTTGGGGTTTCCCGAAATAAAACGTATTCACGTTATCCACTTGGCTGAACGCATGAAGCTGGATTTGGTGTGCAGTAAAGGGCGGTGGGTCGAGGATCAGGGGAAGCCATGGGGTCCCAAGGTGAGGGCTGATGTCGCTGTTGCGCGCTATGTGTGTGTGCACTCAGGCTGATTACTTAACCGTTTTGTGACTCAGTTACCTCATCTGCAGAATGGGGATGATAAAAGTCTTCATGTCATAAGGGAGTTATGAGAATTTAATTGTGGAATATGTGGGAATTACTTGGCACCATGCCTGGCATCTACTGAACGCTTATGGAAGACAAATATGACTATGCAAATGTGTGCTAGTTTGGGGGGATTTGGTGACCAGTGGCACTTTGGGTCTTTTAGGGAACGATGGAAAGGAAAAGGATAGCGGTGAGAAGAGAGGGTCCCATCACTCTGCCGGGAAGAGCACCCCTGCTGGAAGCCCTGCAGCAGCTCCACCGGCTATGAACACAGTGCCTTCCACATCCAGTTTACAGAGCTGATGACTCTGTAGATTGCTCTGTACAAGCTAACCCAAGGCCCTTTCTACTATTCTTTTGCCCCTTCAAAGGCCCAGTTTAAAAACACACAAAAGACCTTCCATGAGTTTAGTCGGAGTTCAGCCTTTATCCAAATAGCTAATGATGTTTCTCACAAATCCTGCACATTCCGTTGTCTGTGACAGCCAGTTCTTGGGGGAATTTAGCAGCAACTCCATCCTCAAGGAGAAGCAGCCAAGTGAGGACAAGATTTGCCCAGTGTCCATCAGATCCTTTAGGCCTGAACCCTGGGGTAGAGGGAGGGCAGGAACCCCAATCCACCATCCATTTTGGCTTCCAACTCTGCAAATACTTTCTGTAGAAACCAGGCCTCCCTCACCACAAAGTCACAAAGCTCTCCATCAGCTGCAAAATGAACAGATCGATACAGGTAAAATGAAGTGCATTTCTAAATTTAAGAAATATATGATCTTCTCCTTTGGGCATCTGTCTCAGCTTTTCATAATAACAGTTTACATGACTCACGAATTAGACCCATTCACCAAGGGATCTTCGGGTCATAGATTGGGATGGAGGTGAGCATAAACACATGAAGGCAAAACTGAACTCCAGCAACTTCTCTCCTGGGCTGCTGAATCTCAGGCACATTTAAAACATGTTAATCAACTCCCTCGGTGTAGGGTTTGATAGGATGAAAATAACTCTATGCCATCCTCTGGTTTCTCTTCTATTGGTGCCAGACATCGTGACATGAGAACGATGGGCTAAATTACACTTTCAAAAGCGTATCCCACAGAATGGGGAAGCCCGGGGACTTCGTGTAGGTGTTGTCAACTCCACGGCTGGCATCAGCGTGAACCCCCACCTCTGGGATATGGAACAATTTGTAATGTAACAATTAATGGAAATATTGTCTCAGATGTGCCCTCAGCAGGGAGCTGGGAACCCCAGGAATCACCAGAAGGAACAGCACCACTCCAAGCAGAGTAGTGGGATTCTAAAGCGATTCACATGACTAAAGGACACTTAACGTGAGCTGCGAAGCACCCCCTTCCCCCCTTTATGTTACTTGAGGTTGGAATTAAAAAACGACACTTTGTCCTCCACCTAGCTTTTGAGCTGCACGGAAGGGATGAGCTGTATAAAAATGCAACCTCTGAAATCGAAGGACCCAGAGTGCTTGCCGGTTTCACCACAGGCAAACATAATTCGGTAGATTCTAATTAGGAAACGGTCCCCTGGGTCCTTCTCCTGAGGGTTCCAGGGAGGCGAGGGGCTTTACAAAGCTGCACCTTGCAGAGCGGGACGAGTGTAAAAGCCCCTACTCGCCACCCCCCACCAGCCCCCAAAACCCATCAGCTTCAATACCAACCCCCTGCCTCAGCTCTCCTACACTTTCATCTTGTTCCCAGGATCCACTAAAGTAAATAAGATGTCCATCTAGATCATAGAAACCCCACCAGCTCTCAGTTAGTGCCTTTTCATGCCAATTAAACACATTTTATACAGTCATCGTAGATGCATCAGTGACTACATTCGGAGACGCCAGTGGGGCTGCAGCAGGCAGCAGGCTGGCAAATGAAATGTATTTCATGTGAGTTTTCTTTCTGTCTTATTCTAACCACTTGGCAACGGTCTCAATTGAAAACATTGATTCAGAAAGATATATATGGATATACAAACTGATTAACCAGCTTATTTGCTGCTGATTACTTTACTAATAAAGATCTCAGAGTGCTTAATTTAAATTAATACTCCCTTCATTAATGAAAATCCAACTTAGACCATAAAAAAATCTCGACAGATACATTTATTGCACAAACATACATTTATCTACGCCAAGCCAATTGAACATACAATCATATTCAGCTGGGGTTATAATTGATAACGATTCTCCAATTATTACTTCGGTTAGGTGTGTGTGATTCAGCAGGGCTACTCTGCTAACCTAAAACGCTTTTGCTTGTTTTGGAGGCTGAGAAGAGGCCGTGGGAAATGCAGGTAAGTGTGCAAGGAAAACTCTGGACATCAGGTTGCATTTTCGATGAGGGGTGAGGCGCTCCTGCCCCCCAATTCTCTTCTGCCTTTAACAGATGGGGGGGGGGCCGACTTTCTAATGTAGTACAAATGGAAAAGGGGACAAAAGGTGTCAAACGCTAAGACCCAGAGTTGAAACAAAATCGGGTTATTGATTAATCAGCGCACTGGCAACCTGCTCTTTGCTGCAGCCGAATCCCAGACCCCCTTGCAGTTTCTGGGCCCGTTTCTCCCAGGAAGTGGTACCCAGCTGGGCTCGCGGGTGGCCAGCCCGGAGGGACCCCACCGCATGCGGCGCTGGCAGCCCCCCGCCCCGGGGTGTGAAACGAGCCACCAGGCCCCCCGGTGCCCCTGAGC
>PVIY010012928.1:0-60552 GCA_004026745.1 Myrmecophaga tridactyla
TTGTATTACTTTTTAAAATTAAATATACTTTATTAACTCTTCACTTTGTCTGGGGTTTTGTGCCGGCATTGGGGTACAAAGATGAAGAGTTACAATAACTAACAAATATTTAGCACCATGGCAGGGGTCTGGAGGGATATCTATACTTTTTACTACCCTCAAACTATTTTCCTACCCTGAATATTTTTTAATGACACAGACTTCAGTTTCAGGGCGATAGGGAAATATTGGCTATGTGTATGCATTATTGTTCATGGATAAGAAGTAGGAGAAAGCTATTCTCATATATGTAAAACATATATAAATGAAATTTATGTGCTTCTTATTCATTCCTAACTTCATCTTCATTTTTTTTTTTTTTTGGCAAGTGCAGGGTCCATCTTCATTTTTGAACTGAAGAAACAGAACCTTGTGAAGGTAAAGTAACACGTAAATGCTTTGAGACACAAGGGCAGATCTGTAGAATATTAGAGTCCATGCTCATGACTACACTTTAAGGTCCTCCTCCCCATGTGAATAGATCATGGCCCCTGCCCTCAGAACACCGCTTTGCATATCAGTGGGAGCCAAGGCATAAATAAATGGCAACAATGCTGTACCCCTGCAACCATGGAGGTATGGTCAATGTGCCCTATGCGCACATGGGAGAGTGCCACCAACTCAGCCTTCCCAGGGGACTTCAGCAAAGCGTCCCTTGCAGTAGGTGTTGGATTGGATCCTAGAGTTTATTCATGCACTTAAAAAGTTTATAGAATAAGAGAAACAGAGATATATAGATTGATGATTGATAATAGATTAGCTAGACAGACATGGAGATTATATGTATAAAACACCTATATGTATATATTAGATATAGAAATCTCTATATATGTATATATGTATTTATAGAAATGGTGTTCCAGAAAGGCAGGATTGGAGTTCTAAGAAGAGGAAGCAGCACTTACAAAGATAGAGGTGAGAATAGCCAGGTATGTGCTTGGGGCCAGAGGACACAGGAGTTAGAAAATCAGGCTCAAGCCATGGAACAAATCACTTCACTATGTCATACCTCAGGGCTTTGGTCTAATCTTACAGTTTAAGAGAAGCAATTGAAGTGTTTTAAAGCAAATGGGGGAACTGGCTAGATTTGGGTTTGAGAAAGTTGCCTCGGTCTGTAGTCTGGAAGTGGTCAGGGAACAGGAATCTGAGACAGTGAAGTCAGCTGGCAAGATGTTGACATAGTCCAGGTGAAGGTGACGGGTGAATGGGGAAGGCAAAGGAGGATGCAGTTTGGATCCCAGAGGTTAGCAAGAGATAAAAGGGCAGGGTCCATGGAAGGAATATTTCTAAATCATTTTATGAGGCCAACATTACCCAGATAATAAAAGCAAAGATAATCCAAGAAAAGAAAACTACAGACCAATAATCTTCATGAACATAGATGTAAAATGACTCAGCAAAATATCAGCAAATCAAATCCAGCAATATTTAAAAACTAATTGTATACTACAATCAAATGTGGTGTATCCCAAGAATGCAAGATTAGTTTTACATGTGAAAATTGAAAAATATAATCTACCAAATTAACAATCTAAAAAGGAGAGAAACATGATCATATCAGTTGAGGCAGAAAAAAATAGCTGACAAAATTCAACATCCATTCATGAAAATACTAGGAATAAAAGGAAATGTCCTCAACCCGAAAAAGGGCATCTACAAAACCTTTACAGCTGACATCATGCTTAGTGCTGAAATACTGAGTATCTTTCCCTTAAATTGGGAACAAAACAAGGATGTCCACTCTTAAGTGGCTATTCAATATCTTCCTGGAAATAATAACCAGTTTAATAAGGTCAAAAAACAAACAAACAAAAAAGAGTATGTGTGTGTGTTTGCATGTGTATATAGACATACATTTAAAATAAATAAATAAAATAAAATAAAAATAATAAAAGGTATATGGATTGGAAAGGAAGCACTGCCTCTATTCACAGAAGACATAATTGTCTCTGTAGAAAATCCCAATGGATCTACAAAAGTGGACCTCTTTGAACTAATAATTGAGTTTAGAAAGTTGAAGTTTACATACATAAAAAATCCATTGTAATTCTGTATACTAGCAAGGAAAAATTAGAACCCAAACTTAAAAAAAACAATATCAACTACAATAGCTCAAAAATGAAAGCAACAACAAGAACAAGCGAAATATTTAGATATAAATCTAACAAAATATATATATAGCATCTGTATGCTGAAAACTACAAAATACTGATCAAAGAAATTAAAGAAGGCCTAAATAAATGGAGGGGCATACTATTATTCATGGTTTCAAAAATTCAAAATAGTAAAGATATAAATTCTTCCCAAATTGGTCTATAGATTTTATAGATTCAATTGATAAATATAATAAAAAATAGCTCCAACACAAAAGTCAAATTCTCTGCACTGGCATACAATTATGTGACAAATATAGTATCTGGAAAGTCCCTACCAAGAACTTGAACCCAAAAAACCAACTGAGTCCCCAGTTAAGCACATCTACTCCAATTAAAAATATAGCCCCACTTACACTCAACTCATCCTCAGAGGACTAACAGGTCCTTGATCTTATCAACAGAATCTAGACAGTTTCCTTCTTTCTGGATATAAAACTGTCTGCAAACTCTCTCGCCTTGAAGTGGCTTTTGCTTTTGCAAGTGAACAAGTCTATTACAAGTCTGGAGTTTCCACCCAGTTATAGAAGTTTCCCCTCCAGCACTGTGTGCTCCAGGACAGACCAAGTCATTCCCCCAAAACAGACCCTTTCATCTACTGCTTAACAGACACAACTCTGCATCCGCAAGGTAAGCCCTTCCTATATCTCAACTCTGTAGCTTGTGTCCAATGCGATACCCTTTTGTTCAGGACTTTGGTTAAGTTCCATTATGGTTTTGTTTTTTGATTTTGGTTATTTAGTTTCAGTCCCAGTGTCAGATCCTTCATTTAGTTTCATTTCTCTCTCACTTCTGATCTTCTTTTCCATTCTCCAATTTTCCGTCTGACCATTTCCCTTGGAGGCATAGGGCTTTGGAATCAGTGTGGACCAATAAGCCAACTCCCAACTGGCTTCATATAGAGAGCAGTTTACCAGTCCTCTCACTCTAGTGCCAGCAGATGCCTATAGAGCTGCTTCTGACTGGGTCTAGGAGACTCCATAGAGGTCAGAATGGTTTCTATGTGGCTGAGTTGAAAAGCTTAGAGGCCTGAGACCTGAAGTATAAAAGCAATGTTTCATCTGACTAAAATTTTGGTTTTTCTTCTTTAACTCTCCCTCTTCTCCACCTGCTCAAACTCCTGCTGCTTATATGAATTCACATGATGGACCTATTGCTTGTGACTTCCTCTGTTCGTGGATGGATCTGATGAAGGACAGTTGTCTCTACACTGGCCACTTTGGTGAACTTTTTGTTATGAACAAAATTCTTCACTTTAAAAGGTGACTTAGAAAAGAAGAGATACAAAACCTTTCAGAAACAGTGGAAAACATTCTTTAATTAGTGCCCAGAGACTTGTAAACAACAATCCGACTCCATAATACTTCCACTGAAAGATTCACTGGAAAAGGAAAAAGCCAAAAACAGACTAAAGGGAAATAAACCTCAACAACCCAAATCTATCGTTTCCCCAATTTCTTTTCACCCTGTCCTTTCACTAAATTCCTCTAAGCCTGTCACTCCTTCTGCCCTTTTTAATCCCCTCCCTTTTCTTTCTGATTCACAATGAAAAAATGATCTAGTCCAGGCTCCCTAAAGATTAAGCCTTCAGCTGAACCCGATGTGTTCTCTAGTTTGGAATTTAAACCTTGGGCTCAAGCAAAATTTAGAGCCATCATAAGAATTTCCCTAAGCCTAAAAAAGCCAAAATGAATTCATAGATGAATTTAGAACTTTACTGGGAACCTATGATCCTGGCTTGCCCGATTTTCATTAATTGATCCATATGCTAGTGGGTCCTGGAGTTACTCAACATTGAATGGAAAAAAACCACTTGAGAATATCCTGCACTTAATTTATAAGACCTGATTGATCACACTTAACCAGACAGCATAAAACACTAGAAAAATAAACCAATCTCTGTTACGAGCTATTCCTGAGACATTCCCTGTTAAAATTGATTGGACCATTATTCAGGCCAATAAGCAAACACACCAAAAAATGGTAAAAATAACCTCAGATTACTAAAGCAGATTGGGAAATATCTTCCAACACTACTCAGGACTTAAAAGTGCAGATATAATCTCCACCTTCCTCTCACTCCGATAATGAAATGAAACCAGAGATCAGGGATTCAATAAAAAATCAAAAGTTTGTCCTGAGCTGTAACATTTGGCAAAACACTTTAGAAGGGTATTGGTACAAAGATGAGATTCTACTAAGCACAAATTTGTGAACTTACAAATCAAGCAACCAAATGTTCCTCTGACCCACCTGGCCAATAATAATTATGGTAGAGACACATGCAGATGCTGCAAGCAGAAGGGACATTTAATTGTCCCTCATGCACTACAGATGTTGCAAACACCCAACATTTTTCTACTTACAGATAGATCTCCCATGAAATTCTTTTATTGACCCATTCCCACATAACTATATAATTCTCTTAATCTAGTGACACACCTCCTCTCCCTGAGGAAGACAGCGCTGTGGTTGTTTAGCCATTGTCCAAAGTCCTGACTTCATTATTTTTGTAGATGGGTCTCACCTTAATACTGAAAACGGTGAATGTCAGGGGGCAGGGAGAGGGGGTTGGTCTATGTAATAACCACTAACCACTTCCTTGGAACCCCTTTAATATAAACCTTTACCTGGGGTCAAATTAGCACAGATGTTTGAACTAGTAGCTTTAATTAGAGCTTGTAAATTAGCAAAACAGCAGAAAGTAAACATTTATACAGAAAGTAGATATGCTTTTTTTTGTGTAGGTCGTGAACTTGTATGCTCTGGAAACAAAAAGGAATTCATGAATCTCTGGGAATTCCCCTAAATAATGGCTTTCTAATAAATGACTTCCTTAAATCTCTAAAATATTGGAGAGGTAACTATTACCAAAGCAGAAGCTCACTGAAGGAAAGACACTGATTAGTATAAAAGAAATGCCTTGGCAAATTTTTATGCCAAGAAGGCAACACAAACAATTATACCTGGTCAGCAGCTTACGATTTAAAAACTCGTAGACAAGGCTAAAAAAAATCCTCAAGGATCTCCGATTGTAATTCAACAATCTGCTTCTGAATTAAAAACCAAAACTGGCTCAGACCTGGATGTGCATTCCTTTATGATGGGCTCTGGTGGTTCCAGGATAGCTGCTTGGTAGCACCTGAATCCCTAAAATGGCCCCATAGATAAGATCTTACATGAATACATCCACTGTGGTCCAGAATCCATCAGTTCAGCTGTAAAATCTCACCACTGTGGAGACTTTAGTGAAAAGCATGGTAAATGTACAAATCCTATTCCACCTGTCAATTGCATAACCATGTTAAAACTGTGAAAATGGGACCGGTTCACATAATTCAATCAACAGGACCCTTTACACATTTTCAAATGGATTTTATACAGTTATCCATGTTTATGGGATATAATACACCCTTGTCCCTGTATGCCTATTTTGGATAGATGCCTTTACTTGTCATAAGCCTACTGCCCTCACAGTAGCTAAAACACTATTGCACTTTGTTTTCCCCACCTGAGAAATTCCTCTTATTTTCCCAAGCAATAGAGGAGAGCACCCATTGCACTGAAATTGTAACGAGGTCACTTTGCAAGGTCTTTCCCATCAACCAAAAGCTGCACTGCCCTTTCCATCTTTGATTGTCAAGAAAAAATAAAAAGAACAAATAGTATTTTAAAACTGAAAATAGCTAAATTATCTAAATCTCTCTTGCTACCATGTTCTAGGGTCCTTCTCTTAGTCTTAATGGCCATAAGAGGTAGACTATCAGAAAAACACCAGTTACTTTCCTATAAAATCATGGTGGGAAGATCCATGAGACTCATTATTTCTCCTAGTATGTCAGACTCCAGACAAATTAGTCTCAGCTCTTTGGCCCGAGTAGTAATGGGTAACCACATTACTACTAAATCTTAGATTTTTTTGTTGTTGTTGCTAATTAGTGATGGTGGTGTCTGTATCATTGCTAATAAAACAGGGCAAGTGAAACATATTATACATAAGCTTATTGAAAAGACAACTTGGCTTTCCTAAGTAGACCCCCCCAGTCTCAGAGGAGTTATTTTCTAATATTAGTTTGTGTTCCTGGGGACCTTGGTTCAGAAACATCCTCATAGGAGCACTTGTTATATTTGTGGTCATAATACTCACATCCCTCATTCATTGTCTCCTCTCTCAACTCTTAGATGCTACTTTGTAGCCACACAGTTCATAAATGGTACAACTAAGACTTCAAGAACAACAATATTAAAATGACCCCCATAGAGCCTTGGGAAATTGAGCCACTGAGCTACAGATAATTCATGAGACATAAAAAATAACCAGTGGTAAATGAGAGACAAGCAATATTTTTGGTCATGCTCTCATAGCTGAGGGGATGACCAAAAGGGGGAACTAATAACTATAATTAAATATAGCTCCCGAGTTTTCTCAGAATCAACATAAAGATTAAATTCTCCAAACTAGCATAACATTGTGCAAAAAACTTTCACTTCAGAAAGTTCCTACAGAAACTCTCTACCTCAAAAAGCCAATTAAGCGCCTAGTTAAGCACATATAACCCAGTTAAGTATAACTCTGCATACACTTAACCCACCCTGATAAGACTAAAAAGTTCCAGCTCCAATCAACAGAACCTAGACAATTTCCTTCTTTCTGTTTATAAAACTGCCCACAAACTCTCAGGTCTTGAAGTTACTTTTGCTTTTGCAATAGTTTCATTGCTGCAGCAAACTTGGTGTCCTGCATAAAATGCTGTAAACTTTCACTCAACTCCATAATAACGTGATGAAATTCCAATCAAAATCTCATCAGATTTTAAGTAGATATAGGTGAGCTGATTTAAAAATTTATATTCAAAGGCAAAGGATTGAGATAAATGAAAAGAGTTTTGAAAAAGAATAGATTTGGAGGAATCATACCACCTAATTTTAAGACTACTATAAAGCTTCAATAAATAAAGCAATTCGGTATTGTTACAAGGATAGACATTTAGGTCAATGAAACATAATAGAGAATCCAAAAATATACTCATCCAAATAATTCCAATTGATTTTTGACAAATGTGCAAAGGCAATTCATTGGAAAAAAGAATGTTTTCAACAAAGGGTAGTAGAATATTGGATATCCATAGGTCTAAACCTCACATTAAAAAAAAATTAACTCAAAATGGATCATAGATTTAAATGTACAATGCATAACTCTAAAGCTTTAGAAAGAAACATAGGAGAAAGTTTGTGTGACCTTGGATTAGGCAAAGAGTTCTTACACGTGATTCATAAAAGCCCGATCCATAAAAGAAAAAATGGATATATTGGATGGCATCAAAATAAAAAGAATTTTGCTCTGTGAAAGACACGTTAAGAAAATGAAAAGATAAGCTCTAGTGTGGGAGAAAATATTTATACATTCAAGAACTTGTATTCAGAAATCTCAACAGTCAGAGCACAAGCAACCTAATTTAAAAATGGGCAAAAGACCTGAACGACGCCACCAAAAAGATATGTAGAAGGTGGTTAGGAATATTAAAAGATGGTCAGAATTAATGCAAATTAGTACCTATTAGAATGGTTAAAACAAAAAACGCTGACATTATTAAGCAGTAATAAAGGTCTGTGGAACAGCTGTGACTCTCATACTCTCCTGGTCAAAAATGGTACAGCTACTCTGGAAAAGAGTTCAGCAGTTCCTTATAAAGTTAAACAGACACTTACCTATATGACCCATAAATCCCATTCCTAGGTATTTATTCTACGGAAATGAAAAGTTATGTTTATATGCAAAAAACTGTCTATTAATGTCAATAGCAGTTCTAATTTATAATTATCAAAGCAACCCAACCCAAATGTCCTCCAATAGGTGAATAAACTATGTGCATCTGCAATGAATTTGGCCAACTGCCCAGTCTGAGAGTACAGTTCTTATAAAACTACCATCACTTCAGACTCCAGCCGCAAATTCAGGTATCCTCCCCTCACCTCAGACCAACTGGCTATATCTTTGGTGGATATCACAAATTCCCTCAAACTCAGTAATTCACCAGAATGTCTAACAAAACTCAGGAAAGCACATACTTAGTCTTACTTTTTTATTATAGTAGAAGGAAACAAATGAAAACCATCCAAAAGAAGAGACATATTGGACAAAATCTGGAGGGGTCTAAACACCAGGCTGGGGTCTTGAATGGTGTTAGCTCCTCCAATCTATGATGTGTGACAATACTTAAAAGAGTATTGACAACCAAGGAAGCTCATCTCAGCCTTTGATGTCCAGAGCTTTTACGGGGGCTCATCACACACTGACTCGCATGGCTGATCTTTATTTTCCATACCCTCCTGGAAGCTGACCTAATACTTTTAGTCATTAGTTCCTTTGGAGATTGGAACTGATACAACGTGGCCCAAAGCATTGCTTTAAAACTCACATTGTTAGACATTTCTGGTGGCCAAAAGGCCCAGACAAACAGAAACACTCCTGTTGGGAGGAACATTCCAAAGATCTAGAAGTTAACCTCCAAGTAGCAGAAGGCAAAGGTCAGACCTCTTTTTAGGTAAGTTTAATTCTTCACTAGGCAACATCCATACAATGGAATACTATTCTGTAATAAAAAAAGAATGAACTATTGATAATTTCTATAACTCTCAAAGGAATTATGCTGGGTAAAAGGAGTCAAGTCTCAAAAGGTTACATGCTCTGTGATTCCATTCATGTGACTTTGGTGGTTTGGAGATGTATCTACCCCTAGAAAAATATGTTCTTAAACTCAATCCATTCCTGTAGGTGTGAGCCCAGTTTAAGTAGGACCTTTTGATGCCACTACTTCCATTAAGTTGTGCCCCAGGATGGGTCTTAATCCTGTTACTGGAATTTTTTATAAGTAGAATGAACCTCAGACAGATAGAAAGCCACTTGAAGCAAGAAGCTGAAATTCAGTGGAATCCAGAAGAGAAGTGAGAGCCAGGAGGGGCCACCATGTGTACTACCCTGAGACAGAGGAGCCCAGGACCGAGGACCACCAGAGCCGGCCCCGGAATGCCATGGTCTTCAGAGAGAAAGCATCACCTTGCTGATGCCTTGATTTGGGCTTTTTTTTAGCCTCAAAACTATAAGCTGATAAATTCCCATTGTTTAAGCCAACCCATTGAATTGGTATTTCCAATTCCAATTGTTTCCTGGAAATAATTCCAAGGAAACTAAAACAGTGACATTCTTATAAAGGTAGAACCATAATGTTGGAGAACAGGTCAGCAGTTGCCAAGCATTAGAGATGGGGGTGGTGGTGGGGGTGGTGGGGTTATGACTACAATCAGGCAGCAAGAGGACTTTTGGTGAACTCTTCTGTGTCCTTGTTATTTTGCTTTTCAGGAAGTCCTCACGTACTCTCAGGGCCCTGTGAATACAGGGTGGGCACTTACAGATGCTGAGAACATGTGCTTCCTTAAATTTTCACCTTTCCCTAGTCCTGGCCCTACTGAGCATGGTACTGGTCATTTGACTCTAAACACGTGTTAACATTTATAGAGTTATTACACATAAAATTAAAAAAATCAATTTACTGTATTTTAATACAAAAGACAAATGAAATGTCAGTAGGGTTTGTATGGGCAGAGTGAGGATGAGCTATTTAAAATTTCTTCATATTCTTCTATGTCAAACAAAACTAATACATACTCTTTTTTAAAAAGTTCTCAGTGGCCAACTGGATGGGCAGGCCAGGAAAGGAGAAGGCTATAAGGATGTCTTCCTATTTCTTGGAGACAATTTTGCTGAGTCTTGTAACAGCAGCACCCAAAGTGTGGTCTAAGGACTGGCAGTATTTTTATGACCAGGAAGTTTATTAGAAATACAAATGCTCAGGGCTTCTCCTAGGTTCACTGAGTCACTTTCTGGGGCAGGGCCTGGAAATTTGCTTTTTTTTTTTTTTGTATGCTGTGTGTCAGGGTCATACTTCATTATTTTTCCATGTGAATATCGTGTTATTGCAGCACAACTTGTTGAATTTTTGTTTCTTTTGCTTGCTTGTTTGTTTTTTGGGCAGTGCATGGACCAGGAATTGAAACTGGGTCTCCCGCGTGGCAGGTGGGAATTCTACCACTAAACTACCCTTGCACCCCTGAAATTTGGAATTAAATCTCTAGACATGCAGAATGAAGAGAAGTTGGTATTTAGAGGAGAAGTGGGGAGGGGAAGTGGCATTTCAAACTTTGCATAAGTCTGCTTTGGAACTCCCTTTCCAACCTAGCTCTTTCTCCCAGACCTATGCTCTTTACACTCTCCAGGCTCCCTTATGCGCAGAGCCCACCCACCCCACTCCCTGCCCTGCCTTTGCCTGTCAAGCTTTCCTTCTTTAGTTCACCTCCTAAATCTAGGAACCTGGCTTCCCTTCACTCTCCCTTTTCATCCTCTTCCCGGTTTTGTCACCACTAGCACCTCCTGGGGTCAGGGGTGCTTTAGAACTAGGGACTTTGAGAGTTAGAGGCTACTCCCCAATCCCAAACTCATCCAAATTCATTATTTTACAAATAAAGAAGAAGCTTAGAGAAGGGGGCTGGTTTGCTCAAGATTACAGAGCTAAGGCATATCAATCTTGGAAAAAAACCCAGGTTGATTTATTTGTAGGTTTTACCATGCAGATTAGTTGATTCCCCTAACTTTATGGCAGTTCTTAAGAGCAAGAGCCTATCTTTTTTCTTCCTTCCCTCCCTTCCTTCCTTGTTTTGTTCTTTCTTTATCAAACATATCCCCCACCACACACACACACACACACATACACACACACAAACACCCCTTCATACACAACACTCATCACAGTAGAGATACATAACCAAATCCTTGGTTGGAATTATTTGTCGGTTGGAATTATTTGGTATGTTGTGAGGATGTTTGAATTGTATATATATATTTTTTGCATGGGTAGGCATTGGGAATCGAACCCAGGTCTCTGGCATGGCAGGTGAGAAATCTGCCTGCTGAGCCACCATGGCCTGCCCTGAATTGCATTTTAATTAACCCCATGCTTTGATGCAGAAGTAGAAGTCTCCAATTTACGTTGTTGGTTTTTTTTTTTTTTTTTTTTGCCTAAATTGCTTTAAGAGTAATTAAAATAAAAATTGAGATCTTTTAATAGTGGCTAAATTTCAGAAATAATTTTTCTTTTATTAAAAGCTGTAATGAAAGTCAGTAACTTTAATACTAAAAGTCTACGCCTTTTATGAGAACAAGTCCAAGAACTTGCCAGTTTTGAAAATGTCCAGAGGACAAATACATTTTTTAAAATTTGTAATTGTTCCTATAGACAAAGCCAAAATTCTTTCTGGCAATTCGTGTTTGAAATAAGCAGTTATGATGATTCCTCTCAAATTTCTCAGTGCATCAAAGCTCTACCACAGTTTTCAGTTCTGCGAATGCAGAGTTCACCAGGGCATTTGGCCCAAGGGTTCGCTGCGTTCCCAAATGCGGACACAGGAGATTGACACTTACCCAGGGTGCAAACTTTCTTTAGATATTTCCAATCAAGATTAAAAAAAACAACAACAACTTTTCAGAGCCTTGTTTTCATCCTTTGCTTCTGGATTACCAAAAATATCTTGGAAGTTCATGATCCACTAATATTTTTTTGTAGGTATTGCTCCATCAATATGGTGATACTGGGTCATAGAGATGAGTAACTGTTGAGCCTCTTTCTTTCTCCACTCCTTTCCCCCCTCCTACCCTCTACTCCCTCTCATCGTCCCTCATTTCCTCTTCTTCTCTCTCAAATAAGAGCAGATGACTTTTATGAGACCAGATGTTTTTCTCTCCCAGCATGGCCTGTGGCTTTTATTTACTCCAGGTTGAGTACAGTAAAGTGGAAAAATGCCAATTTAAGAGTCTGTGCGTCTGGAGTCTGGTCCCAGCTCTCCAACTCACTAATTCTAAGATCTGGCTCAAGTGACTTAAGCATAAACCACTTGAGTCCCAGTGTTCTTGTCTGAAAGGACAATGCTAAAATACCTATGTCTCCCTCACAGGACGGTGAGGCAAAATTTGATATGTGAAATGTGGAAACTCTTTGGCTAACTAAAGGACTATAGAAAATTAAGCCATTATTTAAACTGTAGATCTGCAAATAGTCAAGTTTTTTGGCAGAAACATAAATTCACCCTTTGCTGAATGAAACATGCTTTCATTATTTAAAGAGGACTTCATTTCAGAAGTTCCAAATTCCTGTTCTATTATTGACTACAATCATAGAATCATGGATTAATATTTCAAAGTTGGTGAGAGCCTGAGAGACCATCAAAACTATCCTTTTTTGGTTACTCATGATTCTTCTCTTGAAGCAATCCCTCAAGAACCCATGATCTCTTTGTTTCCATGAAGCAAAATGCTCTTGGAATGATTTTAGTTGTCTTAATATGAATAAGAATGATGCAATTAGATAAGGCAAAAAACATTATTATTTTTTCGTTTTTTTTATTATGGTTTTGATTCTGACAACAGTTTAGAAAACTCTTGAAAAATATTCCCAAGCAATAACCGCCCTGCTATTTTGTTAATTATTATTTTAAAAATAATGTTCTTCTTTGCTGTTGCTTTTCTTGTTGGTATTGCTTTAAATTATACTTTCAGAATTTATACTCAATCCTCTCGACTCCATCTTTCTTTTACGACCAAGGCAATTGCAATTATGATGGCTATCTTTACTCTGATCTCTTTTAAATTGCCTTTTCTGAAGTTTAGTTCAAAGTGTCCAGTTTTCAACTTTATGCAGTTTCCAAACTCTAAAGTAACACGATTGCTGCCTCTCAAATGAATAGGGCTGTGATATGTCTATTACACTTTATAAAGAAAGAGGGACAGAGAAGGGGAAAGAGGGATAGAGAGGCAAGTTGGATGGGGGAAGAGAAAAAAAGAAAGAGAAAGAGAGGAGAGAATGTGTAAAATGGCCAAGGAAAATACTCATAAACACTTCATAGACGGAATGCTTTGTTTGACCAATGCAGAAAGAGCTCTATTGATATTGGAGAGGTGTGTTTCTTTCCTCACAGAAATTGCAAGAATAATTAAGCCTTTTTCTACATATTACGCAATTAAATTGCAAATGCAATACACACAGTGTGGGATTTTGGCCAGCTACTTTAAACTTAAGAGAAAATCAAACTAAAACAGGAATTCCTTGAGGATAAGAATAGAACTTTTTCATCCTTTCAGAGGGACTCTGATCTAGGAGGTCTGAGGAAAGCGGTTGATATTTGAATTTGCTACCCTCACACAGGAGGGAGTTCATTACCACTAGACTTGGCTGACAGGAAAATGCTGTGGGTAGCCCTTCATGTTGAAAGGAAAGGAGACTAGACAGTATCTCGATGCTGGATGAAAAATAAAGATTTCCAGTGTATATAAAAATGTCAGTAAATATATAAGCTAGTACTAATATTATTTCATTTTTCATTTGTAATGCAGTCTTTTACTTCTAAGGCTTAAAATCAAATGTATAAAAAGCAAGCATAAATCTTTGTAACCAGGCACACAATGTATAAAGGTGTAATTTGTGACATGAGCAACAAAGAAAGGAAGAATGAAGGGGTGTAGATACTGTCCATTACAGGCTATTGACGTCAAGTTGGGAATCAACACAAACTAAATTGTAATAGATTTATTATGCTAAAAGCAATCCTAATTGCAACCATAAAAAATATTTAAAAAAAATCTGTACAAAAGGAAAAGATAAATGACTCAAAATGGTTTGCTCTTGTGAAACTTTTGTATATGGCAAAGAAGTTTAGCTTACCTACAGGTCTGCCTAAGAGTTACTTCTGGAGGACCTCTTTTGTTGCTCAGATGTGGCCCCACACTCTATAAGTTCAGCTCTGCAAGAGAAATTTTGGCCCTCCCCCCTACGTGGGATATGACATCCAGGGGTGAAAGTCTCCCTGGAGGTGTGGGAGATGACTCCCAGGGATGAGTCTGGCCCTGGCACCATGAGATCAACAACACCATCCTGACCAAAAGGGGGAAAAGAAGTGTAACAAATAAGGTATCAGTGATTGGAGAGTTCAAATAGAGTCGAGAGGCTACTCTGGAGGTCACTCTTATGCAAGCTTTAGGAAGATATTGCTACCTATCACAACTTGCTAAACCCTAACCAAAACCATGCTAGCCAATCTTAAAGAATACCCAAGGCAATATATAAGATTCTTCAAAGGTTCCATGCACTAGGGTAACTCTCCAGTAACCCACAAACTGTAGGTACCTACTTTCTTCCATTCCTGGAGGAAATCTGTCCTGTAACTACTTGTTGAAGAGTGCCTTGAAAGCTATTGCTTTTTTCTTTCTTTGCCTTGTATATATGTTATATTCTACCATAAAGAAACTAAAAAAAAGGCTCATTATAAAAGATCAGCTAAACAAAAAGAAAGGCAGTAATGGAGGAAAGTAGGAACAAAAAGTTATCACTTACAAAGCACAATTACCAAAACATTAGAAGTAAATCTTTATCAATAATACCTTATCAGTAATTGTAAATCCTAAATGTAAATGGATTAAACTCTTAATTCAAAAGGCAGAGTTTGGCAGAACGGATATAGAAACATGACCTCACTATCTGCTGTTTACAAGACAACCTTATATCTATAGACACAAAGAGGTTGAAAATGAAAGGATTGAAAAAATTTTTGTGCAAAGTGGAATCAAAAGAGAGCAGGAGGTGATGTTAATATCAAACAAAATAGGTTTTAAGTAAAAAAAACTGTTACAAGAGACAAAGAAGAACATTATATACTGATAAAGGGGTCAATTCAGCAAGAAGATTTAACAATTATAAACATACACTTAATAGCAAATCAACAAAATGTATGAAGCAAACAGACAGAATTGAATGGAGAAATAATCATTGTACAATAACAGTTGAAGATTTCAACACTGGATAGAACATCTAAACAGAACATCAATAAGGATATAGATGACCTGAATAACATTATAAATCAACTAGTTCTCCCCAACATATGTAGAACACTTCACCCAGTATTGGTGGAATACCCATTCTCTCAAGTGCACATGAATCATTCTCCAGGATAGATCATATGTTAAAGCACGAGGAAGTCTAAGTAAATTTAAAAATATTAAAATCATAAAAAGCAACTTCTCTGACAACAATGGAATAAAGTTAGAAATTAATAACAGAAGGAAAACTGGAAAATTTACAAATATGTGGAAAGTAAATAGCACACTCTTAAACAACCAATGAGTTAAAGAAGAAATTACAAGGGAAATTAGAAAATATCTGGGGACAGATGTAAACAAAGACATGACACACCAAACCTTAGGGATCCAGGGAAGGCCGTGTTCAGAGGGAAATTTATAACTATGAATGACTATTAAAAAAGAACAATCTCAAATTAATAACCTAACTTCAGATTTTAAGGAACTAGAGATACAAGAGCAAAGTAAACCAAAGTTAGCAGAAGAGACAAAATAATTGAGATTAGCATGGAGATAAATGAAATAGAAATAGAAAAACAATTGTGAGAAAAAACAAAACAAAAAGTTGGCTCTTCAAAAATATCGATACAATTGGCAAACCTTTAGATAGACTGACAAAGTAAAAAATGCTTAGATGCAAATAACTAAACCTAGAAAGGAAAATGGTGGTATCACCACTAACCTTGCATATATATAAAGGATTATAAGAGAATATGAGGAAAAATTTCATGCCAAGAAACTAGATAATCTAGAGGAAATACAAAAATTCCTAAAAATACATCAATTATTCAAATTGACTCAAGAAGGAATAGAAAACTTCAACAAATCTATAACAAGTGTAGAGATTGAATCCTAATCAGAAAGCTTCAACCACAGAAAAGTCCAGGAACAGAAGGTTTTACTGGTGAATTCTATCAAACATTTAAAGAAGAATTGATACGAATCTTTTCAAATTCTTCCAAATAATTCAAGAGGCTGTCTAATTCATCCTGAAAATCCAGCATTACTCCGATATCAAAGTCTGGTAAAGAATCACACGAAAAGAAAATGACAAATTTCCTTCGGGTTTATAAGATGCAAAAATCCTTAACATACTACTATCAAAACAAATCCAACAGCATATTTAAAAAATTATACACCATGACCAAGTGGGATTTATCCCAGGAATGCAGAGTTGTTCAACATAAGAAAATCAGTTAATGTAATACACTGAATAAATGGAATGAATGGGGAAAAAAACTCGTGAGTATCTCAATAGATACAGAAAATGCACTCAACAGAGGAATAAAAACAGAGCAGACAACAAATAGAAAATAATAAAATAATAATTCTGAATCCAATTCTATTAAAGGTATAATTAAATATTAATGATTTAAACACTCTAAGAAGAGATTTTTGGAGTGGTTAATAAAGGAAGATCCTACTGCTTTATGGTGCTATTTATAAGAGTCATACCTTAAAAATAAGGGCATGCTCTTCTTGTAAGCCAGCTTGGCAGGTGAACTCACTGCCTGCTTTCCTATATGGGACATAGCTCCCAGGTGTGTAAATCACCCTGGCAATGTGAGACCTGACTCCTGGGGATAAACTGGAACCTGGAATTACAGAGATAAGAAAGCCTTCTTGATCAAAAAGGAAAAGAGAGAAATGACACAAAATAAAGTCTCAGTGGCTGAGAGATTTCAGAGGTTATCCTGGAAGTTATTCTTACATATTATATGGATATCCCTTTTTAGTTTATGCTGTATTGGAGTGGCTAGAAGGAAGTACCTGAAATTGTTGAGCTATGCTCCACTAGTCTTGATTCTTGACGAGAACTGTCTAACTGCATCGCTTCTACAACATGACTGCGTGATTGTGAAAACCTTGTGTCTGGTGCTCCTTTTATCCAGGCTATGGAAAATGAGTAAAAAAAAAAAAACTAAATAAATAAGTATAATAAATAAATAATAGGGGGAGATAAAGGGTAAAAATTAGGTAGATTGAAATACCGTACGTCAATGGGGGGGTAAGGGTATGGAATGTATACGAGTTTCTTTTTTTTCCTTTTTCTGGAGTGATGAAAATGTTCTAAAAATGATCATGGTGAAGAATACACAACTATGTGATGACATTGTGAGCCATTGATTGTATACTATGGTTGGACTATATGTGTGTGAAGATTTCTCAATAAAAATATTTTTTCAAAAGGCACAAATAGTTGGAAAATAAATGGATGGAAAAAGATATCCAATGTAACCATTGAACATAGAATGTTGTAGTGACTATTTTAATATCAAATAAAATAGATTTCAAGACAAAGAGTATTACCAAGATAATGAGGGACATTTAATAATGATAAAAGGAAGAATTAAGAGGACATAACAATAATCAATGTAAATTTATAATACATGAAGCCCAAATTGACAGAATTAAAGGGAAAATTAGACTTTTCCATAAAGTCAGAGATTGCAATACTGCTCACTCAGCAAATGGTAGAACAACTAGATAAAATAACAACAACAAAAAACAAGAAAGACATAGAAGATTTGAAAATATTGTAAACTCCCTTGATCTACTTGACATTTATAGAGAATTGCATCTGACAATTGTAAAAAAACATTATTTTCACGCGCACTTGGAGCATTCACATAGATAGACTGTGTGGCCACAAAACAAATCTTTATAAATATAAAAGGACAGAAAATATATAATTTATATTCTGTGACACAATGTAATTAAATAATCCATGGGTAAAAGGTGAAATCACATGGGAAATTAGGAAATATTTTTAAGTTAATGACAATGAAATACAAATATGTTAAAACTTGTGATGTATCTGAAACAGTGCTTAGAGGAGAAACATGGTTTAACATTCCTTAGTCCTAATGGAAAAAAGGAGAAATATCTCAGCATCAGAGACCTAACATACAATCTTAAGAATCTAGAAAAAGAAGAGCATCGAGAACCGAAAGTAAGTAGAAGAAAGGAAATAATAATAATAAGACCAGAAGTCAATGAAATAGAGAACCAAAAGAAAACTGAGAAAATTAAAATCTAAAGCTGATTCTTTAAAGGATCAACAAAATGGACAGACCTGTAATTAGACTGATTAAGAAAAAAAAAGAAAAGAATATATGTCACTGTATTAAGAATGAAAGTCCTGAAACTTAGAGGGCCCAGCCTCTCTAGTACAGCAGCTAGTTCCCCATACCCCATATTATTGACAGCCCCTTCCAACATGAAAAAGTTAGACTGGCCATAGCCCAAATACCCCTAAAGAATAGAATAGAAATATCAAAGGTGATGGTGGAGTTGTATAGGGAAGGTGGGTTTAACAAACACATATGATTGCTGAATCATTAAATTGATATTTCTTTTAGTCTCCAGTGTCTTAGAGCAGCTAGAAGTAAAAGCCTAAAATTGTGAGTTTGTAACCCATAACAAACTGAAATTTTTTCTACAACTAATTGTTGTGCTGTGCTTTGAAATGTATTGCTTTTTTTTGTATATATGTTATTTATCAGAAAAAAGTCTATTGTGATGATAAAAATATATTTTATTCCTTCAAGCCTCCTATATTCTGGAGCAGCTAGAAGGAAACTCTGAGAGGATCATATGGCAGCCCATGACAAACTCTGGGATCTGTCCTGTAACTACTTGTTAAAGAGTGTTCTGAAAATTATTGTTTTTTTCTTTCTTTGCTTTGTATATATGTCATAATCTACAACAAAAAAGTTAAAAAAAATGAGAAAGTTGTTATCCCAGATTTTAAAGTAATTAAAATCATAATAAGCTAATAGCATGTAAGACTTTATGCCAGAAGTCTAACAACATAGAGGAAATGGTCAAATTTAGTGAATGCTAAAACTTAACAAAATTGACACAAGAAACAAAGATTTGGCCCAAAGTTGATACAATAAGTAACAGAAAATCCTAATAGTCCTATACCTATTAAAGAAATTGAATTCACCAAACCTCCTCAAAAGAAAATTTCTGATCCAGATGGGCTCACTGGTAAATTTCTTCCAAATATGCAAAGAAGAAATAATACCAACCTAGTCCCATCAAAACCTGGTGACAATGAGGGATTTTAAGTGTTGACATGATGAGATTGAGATTTTAGAAAAGTAACGCAGGTTATAGAATGCAAAGGAGGCCAGATGGGAGTGACAGGAAATGATGCCTTCCTTACTAGGGGATGGGGAAAAGTGGATATTTTGAAAATTATATGGGATATTTATAACTTATCCATTGTCTGGATATTGGGAGTTAAAGGAGAGAGAGAAAGGTCAAAGATCTCACACAGGTTCTGATTTGGGTGATTTCTTAAGTTCTGTGTGAGGTGAAGAAGGCTTTGGCAGAGGCCTTGGGGCTGGATAAGTTCAGTTTTGAATCTAAAATGATGAGTTGGCAGTTGGATTTACAAAAAGTCTACTGGGATGGAAGGAGAAATTTGGAGCCTTCACCATTCAGGTAATCACCAAAATCTTGGAAGTAGATGAAATCGTAAAGTATATAGTAAAAGAAAAAGGTATGAGCATGGGAAAAATAGGGTACATTCAAGCACTAATGAGCGGAAATAAAAAGACAATTTAGTGGAGACTGAGAGTGAGTGTTCAGAGAGGTGATTCAATTCAGGAATATTTATAAAACACCTACTATGGGCAGAAGACATAACACATATTGACCACTGAGCATACAGCAATGTTTGAAACAAAGCCTCTGCTCTCAAGAAACCTAAAATACAGTAAGCAGGAAGAGAATTAGGCGTGAGTTATAACTGAAGCAGTGAAATGTAATAGAAAGAGCATAGTTTTAGAACTGAATCTCAGCTTTTAAGTTATTGGCTTCACAATCTTGGACAATTCACTTGATTTCTCTGAGTCTCTAGTTCTTAGTCTGTACAAGAAAGAACATAACATAATACGTACATTTAAGATTGCGGTGGGAGTTGAATGAAATGGTGTAGGTAAAGTTCCAAGAAGATGTGCAAACTCACACGCCTGTGTTTATATGTCAATCAAGTGATGGACAATGAGATACTTCTGTGAGCAAGATGGACCAATGATTTCCTTAAAATTTAGGTGAATATCTTTCATTTAGAAGAGCAGCGTCTACATCATCTCACTTAATCTTTCCTGAAGACTATAAGTTAGGGTTGAGTATCCCTACGGTATGATGAAAAAACTGAAGCTGAGATGAATGAATGATTGAACTTATTTGGTGAAACATAACCATGACCAGATCCAGAATTCATTTTAATTTTTGTATGTAACTGCTCCTGGGAGAAAACATGTTAGAGCCATTGTTTCTTGGGAAGTTGTTTCTACAAAACTGCTACATGATTCTGAAAGACCAAAAGGAAAAAAAGTAATCTATTCGTTGTTTTTGGTGATCTGACATAGATAATACTTGCAACTTTGGATATAACAGTAATAGAAACTTCTTGAAGATGTGGAGTGTCTCCTGTTCACTGAAACTAGAATAATTTCTGGCAAGTATCAGAGCTCAAAATATATTTGTTGACTTAAATAAATGAATGGGTCTGGCATCATTTTGAAAGGAGTTGCTATTTCCAAGTGTATTTTCCACATAATCTAGATTTTGCCTTTTAAAAAATTGCATTGCACTCTTCTCCACGTTCTTAAAGAGACACTCTATTCTAAGCTTCATTTAATTATTTTCAATTAATCATATTAATAATTAATAAAGAAGATTGTGTTGTCCATCATTAGTGGTGCCAGAAGTCATTGAGGCTTGAAGAGTTATTTTTCCGCAATGTCATGGCCACAGAGTGCTTCTGCAGTATGTGCTTTTTATATGTAGCTTAGAGGTCAGCAATTTGAGGCAATTTTTCTTTATCATTTACCAAAATAAGAAAAAGCCTCCTCCTTTCTTTTTCCCATCCTATGTATGACAACAACAAGCCTTCTCATTGCCAAATACTTATCTGTCTCACTTATGTGATTTTCTTGAGAGCAGACAGCGCATCTTATTATTTTTATTCTCTTCAACCTAAGCAGAGTTCCTCTCACATATGAAGTGCTAAACCTGCATTTGTTGGATTGATGAATAAACGAAATAATTTCTCATTGTTTCTTCATGTATGAGTGTCATTCTTTCTGCTATGAAAGTATCAGACCCCTGCATATTGCCCAATCCTCTCTTTGGCTTTGTTGCTTCTAAGCTAAAATGAGTTAAAATTAAGTGACTCTATCATACCCTTTGGAATAAAGTTTCCAAATGTGTTCTGAGGAAATTAGTTTCAAGAATTTTTTTTTTTTGTATGCTGTGTGGTGGGGGTCACATTTCATTCTTTTTTCCATGTGACTATTCCGTTATTGCAGCACCATTTATTGAATTATTTTTGTTTGAGGGGGGAAGTGCATGGGCTGGGAACAAGGATTTAAAAAAACATGTGTGCACACGCATGTGTGTGTGTAAGGGTGGGGTGGGGGGCTCCTGATTAAAGTTTAGAAAGAGGAAGTTGTTGAATAAGTAACCTGAATTAATTTACTCATTCAACTATTATTTAGGCACAGAGTTGCTCATTCTTTTTACTGCCTGTTTTGGTTTGCTAAAACTGATGAAATGCAATATTACCAGAAATAGGCTGGCTTTTAACAATAGGGATTTATGAGCTTACAAATTTACAGTTTTAAGGCTATGAAAATGTCCAATTAAGTGTCAATGGGGTGATGGTTCTCTGAAGACTTGTTCCCAGAGAACTTGGCCTCCTCTGTCAGATAGTAAAGCACATGGCGAAGTCTGCTGGACCTTCTCTGCCCGGTTTCATTGCTTCAGCTTCTGGCTTCTCCATCTGTGGCTTTTTCTCTAAACTTCTCTGGGTGTTTCTCTCTCTTTTAGCATCCGTCTCTCACATGTTCTGTGGGGCTCTTCTCTTAATTCCACCTCTATATGTTTTATCCTCTACTAAAGGATTCCAGTAAGAGGGTTATAACTTCCCTTAAGTGAGGAGGGTCACATCTCAATAGAAATAACCTATCAAAACATTCCACCCATGATAGGTCTACACCCACAGGAATGGATTAGCTGCTCTTTTCTGGGATACATACAACTTCAAACAACCACACTGCTGTCATTATATGGTCTCACTAAAGTCTACTATTGACTCATAGGAACAAGTCCTTATCTTTGGATTTCATAATCGGAGGAAGAGAGTTGTGAAGGAAAACTTCTTCTGATCCTTTGCTCATTCATGACACATGCTGGCCTAATTAGAGAGCTCTTTACTGGCACATTCTTGTTGCACTAATTGAGATTTTGGACAAAAATTAAAATTGCTGTGACCACCATGTGTAGACAACTGCAAATGTTCAGATGACTCTGAGTTATAATTTGGTTATAATTTATTTTCTTGACTGTGAAAATACAAAGAGCAAATACATTTTCTTCATAAGAGTCTAGGTTAATGTATATGGTAAATAGAAATTCAAGTTTACATATGTTGTGATTCTCTTTAAATGATATACACTTGAATGACTATGCCAAACATTTAGTACAAAACCTGGCACATAGTAAGTGCCACATTAGTGATAGCTGCTATTATTATCACGTTTCATTATAATTAACTTTTACTTCCTTGGTAGTGGCACTAACTGGCATACACAACCAAGTTCTACCCATTAGATATGGTTTGCAGAATATTTAGTAAACATCAAATATACATAACCAAAGCACGTTTGATGATTCATATTAGTTTTGTAAGTTGTGAGATGTTGTAGTAGTTAGGTTTAAGTGTCAGCTTGACCAGGTGAAGGCACCTAGTTCTGTTGCTGTGGACATGAGCCAATGGTGTGTGAACCTCATCTGTTGCTGATTACATCTGCAGTCGGCTAGGAGGTGTGCCTGCTGCAATGAATGATGTTTGATTTAATTGGCTGGTGCTTAAATGAGAGCGTACAATGTAGCACAGCCCAAGCAGCTCAGCATACCTCATCTCAGCACTCCCAGTTCAGCTCAGCTCAGGCCTTTAGAGATGCAGAAAAGAATCACCCTGGGAAAAGACGTTGGAACCCAGAGGCCTGGAAAGAAGGCCAGCAGAGATCACCCCGTGCCTTCCCATGTAGGAAAGAACCTCAGTTGAAAGTTAGCTGCCTTTCCTCTGAAGAACTATAACTAAACAAATCCCCTTTCATTAAAAGCCAATCCATCGCTAGTGTGTTGCATTTTGGCAGCTAGCAAACTAGAACAGACGTCATGATATTATCTAGAATGAAAATCATCATGTCAGCCTTTTAGAAGTAGGGTGATTCCACCTTAGTTTGACAGTTTGTTAGGAATATAATATATGGAATAATATTTGGATGCCTCTTCAATGGGAATTAACAAATAAAATTATGATAGTTAAATTTATTGGTGATTTGAGGGTTGGTGAACATACTTTTCTTCCTCAAGACTGGTTCTCACTTGCAAAAATTCCTTTTGTTCACATTTCTGGCACTGGTAACAACAATGGTACTACACTCAAAGAGAATCTAGAGATAAAGGTGAAATTATTGTCAGGGCACTTGAGATACCAACATACCCGAGACCCCAGAGGAAGTGAGAAGAAGCCTTGAGATTGGGGCCATACAGTGTCATGTGGGTGTTGAAGGATTGATTTCCAGGAAGCATCTTCTGGATAGATAGAACAAGGCACTAACAGAGCTTGCAGACCAACTATGAATTCCAGGTCAGCCTCTCACTAGCTGTGTAACCCTTGGCAATTTTTTAACCTCTCTGAACTTCAGTTGCCACTCTTGGAAAATAAGGATAATAATGTATAGGTCCAGGATTGTTTCAGGGTTAAATTTAATGATTGTAAAATGCTTAGCATAGTGCCCAGCAAGTCAAATGATTTTTCTAAGCATCATCACAATCATCACCATCCCCTTCATTGCTATTGTGGCTGGGAATTATTTTATGAAATGGAAGAGTTCTCCATTTTTTTCCCTTTGATTTTCCAAAAGCCTAGATCCTTGGGAGAATCTAACATTTTGGGAGGAGGTAAAAGACAAGAAGAAGCAGCAGCAGAATGGTTTGGAAGGAACATGAGAATTTGGTGAAGGAGGAGAGAAGAGTCAGTTCCAAAGAACAGAG
Organism: Myrmecophaga tridactyla; assembly: GCA_004026745.1. Lineage (NCBI taxonomy): Eukaryota > Metazoa > Chordata > Mammalia > Pilosa > Myrmecophagidae > Myrmecophaga > Myrmecophaga tridactyla. The sequence goes on from PVIY010012928.1 coordinate 24,235, forward strand.
AAGACCTCAGTGCGCTGGCTGTTGGCACCAAAACCAGAGGCAATCTTGAGTACCTTGTGTTTCAAGTGTGGCCCAAAGCTGCAGAGTAGCTAGATCTGGGTGTCTCATCACTTGAGCCTGGGAACTGATTACTGGCTACCACAGCTGAACCTTTCCCTGACTCCTCACATTGGCTAAGATTCTGGGAACCTGACATGGCCTGTGACTGAATATGGTGAGAGAGTCTCCAGGAACAGGTGAGGAGGTTTTCTGCTAATGCTGAAGCTTGGGCCATGAAGCAAAATTTAAGTTGATTTAAAAAAAAAAGAAGATTAATGATCGACTTTGCACACCCAAACATGGACATTGAAGCCCAGACCTTCTACATTTTAAATGACATTATCGTTCTTAATATTTTTATTTTGTAACCCAAGTTTATTTCAATGAATCCCTCTTTTTCATTTGATTGTACTAGGTGATTGCTCTTTTTTGAGCACTCATTGTCATATCATCCATCATGACAGCATCTAACCTCATCTTTTGCTACTAGTCAGTCTGTAACTCTGACTACTTTATACTCTGCTGCCAAACTTTTCATTTTAAGAAACCAAATAAATTATTATACCCATTTTCCTGCTTCAGATCCTCTGGTCCAAAAAATTTAGTCCTAGGAACCTCATAACTTGGCCTTAACCCAACTTCTAGCCCATCTTTTGCTCATCTTGGCCTATGCACTATTGTACTTTTATTCCATTTCCCAGAAGCCTCAGGGACCTTTCACAGTTTTCTGTCTCTACCTGAGATATTGTCCTCCTTTCCCTCCCACATTCAACTGACAAAACCTCTGTTTGTTGCACAACACCTAACTGAGAAATCAACTTCTCTGTGAAAACTCCCCCAACTCCCCCAAGCTGAATAGGTTGTTCCTCTCACTGGGTGTTTCGGTTTGCTAAAGCTGCCGGAATGCAATATAAGAGAAACGGGTTGGCTTTTAACAATGGGGATTCATAAACTTACCATTTACCGTTCTTAGGCTCTGAAAATGTTCCAATTAAGGCATCAACAGGATGCACCTGGACTCTGAAGAAAGGCTGCCGGCATCTGGAATACCTCTGTCACACGGGAAGGCACATGGCCAGCATCTGCTTGTCCTTCGCGCCCTGTCCTGCTTTCAGTCTTTGATTCCTGTGGCTTTCTCTCTGAGCATCTGTGGGTCCTCTCTTAGCATCTTTAGGGCTACTCACCCTCTGTGATCTCTCTCTGGATGTTTCTCTCTGAAGCTCCCTGAGCTCTCTTATAAAGGGCTCCATGAAAGGATTAAGACCCATGTTGAATTGGTGGGTCTTAATTGAAACAACCTAATCAAAAGGTCCTGCCCACAACTGGTCTGCACCCACAATATTGGATTAAAAGAACATGGCCTTTTCTGGGGAACATAGCTTCAAACCAGCACACTGGGTTAACATAAAGCATCTCCCCTTTCTGTAAAGGCACTTGCCTCAGTCTCTTTGTTTTCCTAGGATGGTATTCTGGGAAAAAGAAAGAACACATATATGCACAAAGAGACTTCTCTCTGCCATGATTTTTTGCTGGATAATCACATATCTAAATAGATGTTATATTTTAAATATATATTTATATTAAATATACTTATACATATTCAATATACATTTATATATAAATTTATTATAAATCGATCGAGACTAAATATATATTTGTAGATATATTTAATATGTAATATATTTATGCATGCATATATTTATATATGTAATCTCATTTAAGCTTCAAACAAACCTATTTGGCTGGTACAGAGCAGAGAGGCAGTGTCCCAGAGGAGGTGATGTGGACATGAATCTTTGAGGTAACTAGGAAGTGGGAGGAAAGGTGTTTCCAGAAGAGGTAACAGTCTGAGTAAAGTCTTATAATCAGGAAGGAGGATGTGGATGCAATACTCAAGAGGAAGGAGGCAGGGAAGACATATTTTTTGCATTTCTGGCATATTTTTGCCAGCACCATGTTTAGCACCTTATAAACATATGACTAAGCCTTATGTTTTACACCTTCAGATTTCCTCTGGGGTCATCAATTTTTTTTCTAAGAAAAGCTAAGGAGGGTCATAGCAAATTAGCTATGGTTGGAGCTTTGGATTTAACATGCCTGATGTCATCCTGGCTCTGGAAAACAAACTCAGTGATATCATCCACAGATGGGGCTCTGTGTACTTTTGTGGTCTGCAGGCTGATACACTGTGGTTTCTCAGTAAGGGAAATGCTACACATCTGGGAATAATCTAATCTGAACCCTCAGCAGGATATCCTCCTTGATTTGTTCAGTCAACAGTTGCTATGAGTTGTCTTTATAAGAAATGATTATTAGATAACGGAGACGTGGGCTTTAGTTTATACCAATAGTTCCCAAAATGTGGTTCCTGGACCAGCAGTACCACCTGGGAATTTGTTAGAAATGCACATTTTTAGGCTGCCATAATCCTACTGAATCAAAAACTCTGGAGGGGAGGCTCTTTGATATGTGCTTAGCAAGCATAATTCTGATGCATGCTAAAGTTTGAGGACCTTTGGTTTATATAATGTTTATTTGTATTAGTTCTATTTAAACAAAAATACATAGGAAGGAGAAAACTACAAACCTCATTGCTCATAGAAGGCAATCTTTTGCATAGAAGGTAATCTTTTCAAACACCTTTGCATATTGAATGACCAATAATCCATAAGCATCGTAGCTACAAGTACCAATTTTAGGGTATATACTCTATCAGATAATGCTTTAAGCCAGGAATTGCAAACCATTGGACCACAGGCTGAATTCACCTTGCAATGCCTAGACTCATTTTGTTTGGCATGTGGAGTGTCACAAGAAATAGAAAATTTCACATAAAAATTCAGATATCTAGCTTCTTTATAGACAATCTCAAAACCCAGAGCTGTTATTTCCACATGGCAGCAGGAGGTAGGAATGGTGTGGTTGTCCCTTTGGACTATCTGGTCAAGTTCTTTGTGAGCTCTACTTCCAGTCAACTAATAAATGATCTTATGGATTAGTAAAAATGCTTAATGCTACTTCATTATTTGCTTTGCCAATGAATGAGACTGTAATCTTTCTGGATTTTGTATACCTGGGACCACTCATGGTGCTAGTTAGGATTTTCAGAAGCCTGGGAACACAGTCTCACTGTTGTCTTTTGCAGGCTCCTCTTGCTATGAGACCCCCAGCAGCAGGTGGGCCATTGGTTCTCTTAGAGACTCTGAGTGAAAGGCATTCTTTCCTCAAGCTGCTTTACTGCCTGATGAAGGGAAATAGTCAAAATACATACAAAGTTACCACGTTTTAAATGTGGCACAAACTGCCAACTGTACATGGTGCTCTGCAAAGAAGGATCACCACAGCCTTAAAAGATGAAGAACTGGGTCACAGTAATCTTCCAGTTTGTGATAAATCTCACATCATTCACTTTATTTAAATGATACTAGGCCAACAGATGTACTGAGATTCCAAGTTCTCCACACAATTCAAAGAATCGCTTAATATATTCTCATTGAACTTGCCAGCTACGAAAATCCTGTGCAGACCATCTAAGTAGACGTTGGGCAGAAAGATTATTGTGATGCTTAACTTAAGTTCCCCCTCTTACTTTATCTTTTCTGAGAGAGAATAGCCGGAGGGGAGTTTGGCTCCCAGTCTATGGACACTGCTTTACAACACGTGTCTACTGAGACTTCTGTGCTAGGCTCAGTGGGCACAGAGATGAATAAACCATGGTGGCAGTTCTTAGAGAGTATGTCATCTGGTGGAAAAGACATCCACAGGCCACACAATAAAAAACCTTCACCAGGCCATACAATGGGGAATGCTCCAAGGAAAGGTGGGTGCTGGGACTGAGAGAACAGGAAGAACATGGGGCAGGCAAAATCAGCAAGTATCTAATGGGGCAATTATTCCAGGCAATAGAGAGAAGGAGAAGACTGCCTCTAAGGCCTTTCCCTGTTTGTTCTCCTTCTGTGTGGCCCTTTGGCTCTCTTTTGCATCCTCTACACACACTTAAAGAGGATTGGTTTGAAGAATGCTGTGCTATTTACATGTCTTTAATCTCCCTGGATTATTTTACATGTTGGGCCAGTGCTGATCCCACCAGCTTTTCTCCTCTTGTCCATAACCCTTTCCATTTTTCTCTCTTTTAATGCTTTCCTTCTCTTCCCTCAAATCACAACAGTAACAAATATACTGGCTTAGATTGGAGGTAATGCATAGGTATGTTGTTTGTTTGAACTTGGGTTGGGTCAGTCCTTTGAGGTGCACTGGGATGAGGCAGATGTTTCACTTTTGAATAAAAGTGAGCCTGGGCTTGAGTTCCCAGAAAATCCTCTGCTTATTGATGTCAAATTTTGGAACAGGTTAGAATTAACTTTCAGCAGTTGCTGTTGCAGGAAAAATCAGCTGTTTACTGGTGGGAAAGAGAAAGGAATTAAGTAGAAATAGGCACAGGAAAATTGAGTCCCCATTCCAATTCTGCCAGTACCTGTGTCAGCATGACAATAGGAATACACACTTTATACATGTGGACAGAGCATGAGCTTATCAAGAGTCTGGGCAAGATCTCATTCATTAAAAAATTATTATCTTATGTATAGGTTTTTATTCAGGATGTCTGGCCTAGTCCCTGCCTCATAGTAGTTTGGTAATAAATATTTGTTGGATCATTCATTTACTTAACACATATTTATTGAGAGACTGCTATTTGCCAGGTATTGATTTAGGTGCTTATAATATCTCAGTGAAAAAACTAAAACAAAAACAAGACTTTGCCCTGGTGGAAATTCCATTGTGTTTAGTGAGGAAAATATTACTTGCAATTAATAAGCAATAAGAATTATAAATAAATAAATACATCTTAACATCTGTTAGAAAATATGTATCTTGGAAAAAAAAGATGAACGAAGTAATGGAATAGGAAGGGTCAAGGGGAGTGAATATAAGCAGGCTGTAATGTTAAATGGAATTGTCAGAGTGGCATTTGAGAACAGAACAGAAAGAACTGAGGGAGTGATCCATGCAAAGATCTGGGGGGGAAATATTCCAGGCAGAGAGAGCCGTGCAAAGGTCCTGCAACAGCAAAGCTAATGACCCTGAGGCAGGATGATCAGGGACAGAAGTAAGAGGGTCACAACAGGATGCAGGTCATATAGAGCCTCATAGACAATCATAAAGACTGACTTTTACTCTGAAATAGAAAGTCTTTGCAATTTTTTAAGGCTAAAGGCAAAGTGTTCCTATTTAACTTCTTAAAGGATCACGTTGGTTGCTTTGCTAATGACAGAATTTAGAGGACAGAGGAAGAGGCAATGAACAGACTGTCATATAGTGACTCATAAAATTTGCTCTGGGATGCCTAGACAATGAGTTGGACGGAGGATCAGAAAGTCCCATTCTCCTAGTGGAAGGGGTTGCAACCAAGCTCTCTTATGATGTAGCAATTGGATTATTGTTCCAATTCTTCACTCTATCTCAGTCATCTCACCTTTGCCAAGTAATTTTGTAGTACCTCCCACTACAGTAGGCTGAATATATTTCCCTGACTGCTGTATAGGAATGATCTTGATCATGTGGGATGAGGGGACAGCACAGCTACATGTGCCTCTCTTTTCTTACTGACTCTTGTCAATAAGAATTCTACAATGAATCCTAGTGGTAACTCACATACCATGGTGTTGCAAAATTTGCCCCCGAAAATAGTACGTTACAGGTGGCAATCTAGAAAAGATCCAACTTGCACCTATATAACAAGTTAGGAAACTAGAGGTTATTGCAGCTATTCAGAAAAGAGATGGTGGTGGTAGGACTAGGGTGGCAGCAGTGGAGGTGGTGAGAAGTGAGAGTCTCAATATTTGGAAAGTGTTGTGGAATCAACATGATTTCTGATTGAGTGAAATGTATGAGAGGAGAAAATGGTCAAGAATGACTCTCTAGCTCTTGGCTTGGGCAACTGGAAGGATGGATGAGCCATCTACTGAGATGGAGAAGGCTGTAAGAGGAAATTGGGGATCACGTTGAATGTGAGGTGTCGATAGGTCGGGTCATGTTGAATGTGAGGTGTCATTTAAGCATCCGAGTAGAACTTGAGTACAGCAGTGTGGTATTTGGGAAAGAGGGCTGAGCTTTAGATGTACATTTTTTGTGGCATTTGCAATTAGATTATATTTGGCTCTCAGATCACTAAGGAGAAGCTGTTGAGGGACAAAGGCCTGAGCCTCCCAACATTAAAAGATCTTGGAAAAAATGAAGACTCATCAAGTGATATGGAGAAGAAGCAACAAACATGGCAGGAGAAAAACCAGAGTATGTGGTGTCCAGGAAATCACATGTAGGGAAAAGGGGAGATAAACTCTGTTCGTGCTGTTCTGTTGTTAGATTAAGTCAGATGAGGACTTAGCATTGAACATTGGATTTAGCAAAGTGGAGGTCATAGGTGACCTGGTAAAAAGCAGTTTCGTGGAGTGGTGCTGGTGAAACCACTGTAGTCAATGTAAATGAGAATGGGGAAATGTACAATAGTACAGCTGCTGTGGAAAACCATGGGGGCAGGCCCTCAGAAAGTTAAGCATAGAATTGCCGTATGATCTGGCAGTGCCACTTCTATGTATTTACCCAAAGGAATTGAAACAGGAACTTGAAGAGCTATTTGCACACTGACATTTATGGCAGTATTATTCACAACAGCCCAAAGGTGGAAGCAACCCAAGTGTCCATCAATGGGTGAATGGATAAACAAAATATGGCATATACAAACAATAGAATATCAATCAGCTGTGAGAAGGAATAACGTTCTAAAACATGCTACAACCTGGATGAACTTTGAAGATATCATGTTGAGTGAAATAAGCCAGATACAAAAAGTCAAAAATTGCATAATTTCACTTAATATGAAATAATTAGAATGTACAAATTTATAGTCAGAAATTAGAATACAAGGGCAGGGGCGGGGGTCAGGCTGCAGTACAGAGAGTTAATGCTTCATTGGAACAGAGTTTCTGTTTGGGGTGATGGAAAAGTTTTGGCAGGTAAATGGATGGTGGTAATGGTAGCACAATTCTGTGAAGGTAATTAACGCCACTGAATTTTATACTTGAATGTGGTTGGAAGGAAACATATAATACATGTTTATATGTATTACCAAAGTAAAAGTTAAAACAAACCAACCAACCATAGAACCATACAACACAAAGAATGAACCATAATGTAAACTATGGCCCATAGTTAATAATATTATAATAATGCAACAAAGGTACCACACAAATACAAAATGCTGATAATAGGAAAAACTGTGTGTGTGTGTGTGTGTGTGTGTGTGTGTGTGTATGTAGTGGTGGGTAGGGGGTTATGGGAATTCTGTACTTTCTGCATAATTTTTCTGTAAACCTATAACTGTTCTGACAAAATATTTAAAATAAAAAATACATGGCATTTTATATGTAAGCATTAAAAAAAAAAAGAAATGGAAGGAGAAAAATTTGAAACAGTGAATACTGACAACTCTTTCAGGGATGGGTGGTGCAGTGTAATGAAAAACATCTCTGGGCTCTTTCCTCAGTTCCTGGGGGAAGTAACCTCTGACTCTTCAGAATTTCCTGTGATAGGAAATTTTCCTTCTTCTTCTTGTTGGATCTGGGGCCACAGCTGATGGTTCATATGCTGAAGTAACAACAGGGAGGGGCCAGCCACACCTGTGGTCTTAAGGTAGAGACTGGCTCCACCAGAAAGACCAACCCCGTCATTAGGGGGTTGGAGCTTTGAGCCAGGAGGGATCTGTATATAGTGTTCAATCATGATGTCTTTGATTCCATCAAGCATGCCTACATAATGAGACCCCATATAACTGGGGGGCACTGTACACTCCCGTGAGCTTCCCTGATTGAGAAAACACATCAGTGCTGCTCTGGGAGGGTGATGTGTTCTGACTCCAAGTGGGGAGGACACAGAAGCTTGTGTTTGTCCTGCCAGACCTCCCGCTATGCATCTTCTCTTGACTTCCTCTTATTTGTACCCTTTTACCCTAGAAAAGCTATAATCCTAAGTATAGAACTTTCAGTGAGGTCTATGGGTTGGGATAGAGAATTACGGAACCAGAGAGGGCTATTAGAATCCCTGAATTTGTAGCTAGTTGGTCAGAAATCTGGGTGGCATGGGCCCCCCAACAATCTTGTAGCGGACCTGTGAGGTCTGGGCCTGCCTCCGAGTAGATGAGAGTCAGAATTGGATTGGTTGAGTCCCAGCAGGATTTACAGTTGTTGTCAGAAGCTATTGTGGATGTTGACTACCTACATAGGTGGTAGCAGGCAGGGAAGGTGGGATCATGAACTTTTGGTTTGTTTTCTTTAAAAGGAATAGATGTATATTAGCAGTAAAAGTTTTTTTTTTTTTTTTTTTTGTATTTCCTAGTGAGCAATACAAAAGAAGATTAGAAAGGAAAAGTTCCCGGTTGAGAGAGAAAAATGAAAGCTATAGGAAAAAGAAGGGAAAATCGTGGAAACATTCTTTGCGTAGGAGACCAGCTGGCTCTCGGTTGCACGCAGAAGGGTCATGACTGGCTTTTGCCTGACGATAGCCCTCCTCACACGCATGCGATTTGCTTGCTGACCTGTCAGCCCCCTCACAGTGAGGGTCCCTCAGCACCCATCGGATTTGTGTCCATGGTGCTTCTTCTCTCCCTGTCAGATAGTGGGACTTGGAAAGCTTTGTTGAATGAATAAGATTGGATTTCCATCCCCTATTTTTTCTTGGCCATAGAAATTTAACAACAAAGAAGAGATAAATGAAGGAAACCTCTCTGTCCATCCTCCAGAAACTTCAGGAAGGGCTGCAAACTCAAACATTCATCTGGTTTTCATAAGAATGAGTCAAAACACCCTCATCATTATTTCTTTTTTCTCCCACATACCATTCTAGGGTCCAGAGGAAGCCATAGAAACTTGATTTTCTTTGAGCTCTCCCTCCAGGTTCCTTATAAAGTAATTAATCTACTCCAAGTTTCAGAAGCTGCAACCCACATTTGCTTGGAGTCTGAGTCCAAAGCTGAAATCCAGAGCAGCAGTGATATCAAGATTTCCACAACTGTGCAATTTTAGGAAGCAACTGGGTTTTCAGCAACCTGGAGGAACAGCTGAGACTTGTACTGGGCACACCCCAACCTGTTCTTACTCTGGATTCCCCTCCATTCCCTCACAGCCACCCCTCCCCAGGGGCCTCAGTGTCCTTGAGCCAGTATGAGCAGTGGGCTGGGCATTCAAGAGAGCTGGGCACCCAGAGAGCACATGTTTTGTGGGTCTCTGCTGTACATTTTCACCCCATTTAAACTTACTGTCCTGCCAGCAGTGAACACCACTCTTAGGGTCATAGAACAATATAGTTGGAAGGGATCTTTAAGATCTTCTACTTCCTTCTGTTTATTTTACAAATAAGAAAACTGAAACCCAGAAAAGGAAGTAAATTCCCAGTATTGTTTCCTACTTAGTAGCAAAGTCTAAGTTTCCTAGCAAATAAATAAAGAAACCAACCAATAAATAAATAAATCAGGATACTTCTTTTGATATAATGGTTCCAAACCATTTACCACTCCCTAGCGTAACTATATTTCTAAAGCTATATGTGTATATGTAGCCTTCCATCATATCTATCTATTTTTCTTTCTATCTATCTGTTAATCTTTCTAAAAAAGTGTTTTCTAGATTTATGGTGACTTGCAAGAAATCAATGATTCTGTTCTCCTAAGGAAAAAGACAATACAACACATGAGTCATTTTAAAGTATCAACAAATTTCATTTTCTTCTATATCTATACATAGATGTAATAGAAATCTCTTTTACTTGTCTTCCATTTTAATGTTTACTACACTTTTCTCACTTAATCTTGACATGCAATTGTTGTGAGATAGGTTTTTCCACCCCCAGTTTATATTTTGTAGGAATTGAGGCTCAGAGGGACTCAATGATTTGCTCAGGGCATGAGGCAGTACATGGCAGAGTGATGGACTTGTGTTGCCAAGCCTATTAAGCCTCCCACAATTCAACTGATAGCCTAAAACAGCACAGAAAAAAGAAGAAATAATTTGGGGTGCAAAATGTCTCTGGTCTTTTATTGCCCCACTTCTTAATCCAGGGAAATTGAAGTGATATTCTCTTTAATAAAATTAAATGGTAATTTTATCAATTTACCTAAGTGACAGCTCTTAGATAAAACCCTTAATTTTGGAAGATGCTAAAATTCCACCTTTTCAATTATGCTAGCAGTTGCTTCAGATACAATGATTCAAATGATACAAAAGTCAGCTCTGATGTTGAATCTGATATTAAATAATGAATAGATTCAAAAGCCCATGAATGAGATGGTGTGGTCGCAAAGATATTGATTGATTGTTTCTCTTTTATCTTTACTATCTTTGTGGCCCCAGAATCTCATTCATAGGTTTTGACATCTGTAAAGTGGCTATACTAGCATCTGAAAATTTATCCTTATATAGGAATTGTAAGGATCTAACAAAACACAAAGTAAAAGCTCTCTGAAATTTTTGAATTTCTATGTAGATGTAAATTATTTTTCTTAATTATAATGATAAAAAGATTGAAAAATGATCATAAAAGTGGGCATCTTGGTCATGGTGACAAAGATGAAAAAGAAAACACATAAAATGTACTGAAGTTGAGCCTGAAATTGTTTTCAGAATAGTAGTGAAATAAGCAAACACATGACTGACTTATGGTGTAAGAGCTAGAGGGTTTTATAAAACCATTTTGTCAAATAGATTTGTAACAAGAAGAGCAATTTGCTTTGTTTTGTTAATATACCTACCATACAAATTTGATAGACCATTAATTAAAAAAACATTTTTATTGTGAAATATAACATGTATATATAAAAAGCAATACATTTCAAAGTACATTGTAACAAGTAGTTACAGACAGATTTCAGAGTCTGATATGGGTTACAGTATCACAATTATAGGTTTTTCCTTCTAGCTGCTCCAAGGCACTGGAGACTGAAAGAAATATCACTTAATGATTCAGCAGTCATACTCATTTGTTTGTATCTTCTCTGTTATTACTCCTCCTTCTCCTTTGGTCTTTCTCACAATCTTTAGGGGTATTTCGGCCATGCCCATTTTTTTATGTTGGAAAAGGGTGTCAATAATATGGGCTAGGGGATGGAACTAGTTGATGTTTTGCAGAGGCTGGCCCCTTTGGATTTTAGGACTTATCTAGCCTAGGAGCTATCTGGAGGTTGTAGGTTTCTGGAAAATAATCTCAGTGCTTGAAACTTCTGTAGAATCTCAGATAGAGCCCTATGTGTTCTTTAGGGTTAATAGGAATGGCTTTGGTTGGGGGTTGGAAAACCGTGGTAATTATAATATCTAGCTGGAGTGTGCATAAGAATAGCCTCCAGAATAGCCTCTTGACACTATTTAAATTCTCTTAGCCATCGATATCTTATTTTGTTACATTTCTTTTACCCATTTTGGCCAGGAAGGTGTAGTAATCCCATGATGCCAGGGCCAGGCTCATCTCTATGAGTCATATCCTATGTTGCTAGAGAGACTTTTACTCCAGGAGTCATGTCCCACATAGAGGGGAGGGTAATAATTTACCTTGCATAGTTAGGCTTAGAGAGAGAGAGAGAGAGCAGAGAGAGAGAGAGAGAGAGAGAGAGAGAGAGAGAGAGAGAGAGTCCACATCTGAGCAACAAAAGAGGTTTTCTGGAAGTAACTCTTAGCCATAACTATAGGTAGGCTTAGCTTCATTGCTACAGAAATGTTTCATAAGAGCAAGCCTCAAGATCAAGGGCTTGGCCTATTGACTTGGGAGTCCCTAATGTTTGATACAGTATCAGGGGTTTCCCTGAATGCAAAGCTTAATTGGTCTATATTTTATCTCCAGTCTCTTATGGGATTTGCCAATGCATTTTAAGTATCTGCTCAACATAATATGGGAGACCATAAACTTTTATAAATGAAGGAGATCTGCAAGTTCAAATTAGTTCCACCTTGTTGCTTCCTAGTAAAAAAAATTAAGACCAAAAAAAAAAAAAAAGAAAAAAATTAAGACTAGAAGGATGAAGTGAGTGAACTCAAGATGTTCAAAGGGCTTTTATTCATGGTTTGTTCTCTGTAAAAAGAAGTTAAGCATCTTAATCAACATCATAACAAATATTGCTCCTCTCCTTAGGTGTGAAATAATGAAGACATAATAGTCATTCCCTTGTTACTAAAGCCCTCCCTTCTTGAAATCTCAGAGGGACCGTGATATCATGTAGTGCAATCACTTCCTTTTATAGCTATGAAAACTAAGCCCTGGAGAGCAAAATTACCAGTTTCAATTTTGGATCTTCAATCTGACTCAGCTAACTCTGGCAGGGCACTTTAACCTTCAATACATTTTTAAAAGGTTTGAGCGAGTAAAATTAAGTTGATGGATTTAAATGAATTCTAAAACTTTAGGATACTTTATTTTATTCAACAACTCTGCATTATGGTCATTTTAAAGAGAATTCTGAGGTTCAGTTTGGGTAAATGACTTCTCTAAAGTCACACGGCTAGAGCTGAAAGCCAGGGTTTCTGCCTGCAAGTCCATTTTATTTTTAACTAGCATGTTTGCCTGGTGTAGTGAAAGCATCCCTGGACCTACCTGAATCGGGGTACTCAGCCAAGTATTGTCTCTATAACAACAAGCTGTGAAGTGGGACTAGATGACACTTCTCCTGTGATCTTACAGGGACCAGACCAGGAAAAGTCCGGGAGGTTCTGGAGACACAGGGTAATGAATTATCCCAGAAACACCAAGAAGAAAGGAAGCCCAGGCAGGTCGAGAGAGAGCACATGCCTAACTGGTCAAGTGTCAGAAGGCAAAGGGTGGCATAGGAATCCTTTGGCTGAGGCCACCTTATTTAACTTCCGCCTGTTTATTTCCCTGCCTTTTGTGACTCTTGGATCCTGTTTTGCAGACTTGGAGGGTAATTAGCGTGTTCTGTGTTGCTTGTCACTAGTTGTCCCAGTGTCTCCTTTCTCTGGGCTGTAAATTGGGAATGGTCTGTTTTTCTCATAACATATTTTCCACTTTCCTGGGAACAACTTGTGACTTCAGTCGTAACCATAGGGACTAGACAGATGTCGGGCAGCCTTCTCCAGTGAGGCTTTTGCAGGCGGCAGCCCTTCCTCAGGGCCTGCCTGCAAGCTGCAGCCAGAGCTGCAGGGTTCATCTTCTTCCCAGTCTGGATAACAATGATGCATTCTCATCTTTGCAGCACTCTGGAGCCCTGAGAGGGAAGTCTTCCAGCCTGTTATCTTTGCCTCTCTAAAACTCTGCCCTCCTTGCCTCTGTAGGTTGTGGTGTAAAGGAAGCTTTCTAAGTTGAAGGCTGTCTCCAAGAATTCCTCGCTGGGTGTGTGTTTATGTATGTTGTGTGTGTGCGTGTGTGTGTGTGTATTCAAATTCAAGTTTCTTTAACACGGAGATTGATTTTTCATGCTTGCTATGCTTGTTCCTGTTGTAAGTTTGGAACAAAGCAGTATAATAGAACATCTATTTATGCCTTCATTCTTTTGCCTAGTGAATTTTTACTGAATTCTTCCCATGCTCCAGATACAGTAGAGAGATAAAAGGCACTGTCCCTTTCTTCAAATTCATAGGTTTAATGAGATTGGTAGATATTAACAATTAGAACGCAAGGTGATAAGGTGCAGGAGGTGGGGAGGGGATCGGTCAGGGTGCCATGGGAGCCAAGGGGAGTGCAGGAGTCTCAGCCAGGGACGGGGTGTCTGGAAGTTTCCTGGAGGGAGTGATAGGTGACCTGAGTTAACCTGGAGGTCGGGTGGGTGGGAGAAGGGCAAGCCGAGTCCCACTCAGAGCACAGGGCACGTGCAGTCGTGGGAAGGCCAGAGAGCCTGTGGAGAACCGCGACACCCGGGAGGTGGGGTTGAAGATGAGGGCGAGGATTAGAATTTGAAGGGGCTTTGGAATTTACCCTGAAGGCAAAAACCCGCTATTGAAGAATCCCAAACCTCTTGTGTGACAGGATCGGATTTTGACAGTTGAGAAGGATCCTTGGCACCTTTGTTGAGGATGAAAGGCAGAGGGAGTGGGGGTGGTGAGGGAAACCAGCCAACAAAAACCTTCTTTTGTGATGATGAGAAAAAGAGGGCTGTGTGTGTGGGGGGAGGGAACATGGAGGGGAATGGACGCTTTTACTAAGACTTCAAAAGGGGGGAGGGGCGCCGCCCACAGAACCCTCAGTTCTGCTCCAGGGTGCCCGTGGTCTCTGCCAGGGCCCCCTGCCAGAGCCCTTTGCGCTGCTGTGGGCGACATCTGCTTGGGACGCGCTCACCATTAAGTAAGGGATTCTTTCCTCCAGAGGATTCTGTAAAATAGGTCAATGGGATTATTCTCGGTTACGAGGAACCAAGCAAAAGAGAACAGTTGACACGTGTCGGTGACAGGCCCCGGTGGTTCCTTGACGGTTTGCTGAGAAGGCGGATGCTGCGTTGGAGACGTACCCCAAAGTCTGCAAACTGAGCGCCACCGCCCTTCAGTTCAGTGGGACCCTCGCCGAGCTGGCTTTTAAAATTCAATCCCTCTCCTCCCTTTTTTTTTTTAGGAGGAGAAGATAAAGTTCATGAAATACAGGTGATATCAGGGATTTATTTTGGAAATGAACTTTAGGGGAATAATCCAGGATCACTGAAGTCTAATACCCAGCACCCCTTAGAGCCCTAAGTAATAGTCTGTGATGTGGTCCTGGCAGTTGGGAAGGTTTCCCCAGCTGCAAAGGTGATACAAGTTTCTGGTTAACGTTCAGTTGAAGGGAAAATGAAGGCAGTCAGAGATGGTTAGAATGAAATGTTTGAAGACATCCGCCCGTTTTGTGGGAGAGTGGGTGCAAGCCTGGAGGGGGCGGGGTGACGTCATCCATCAGCTTGCGAACAGCAAAATAAGCTCTTGCTTCCTGCAGGCACCCGGCTATTCACTGGGGATGAAAAGGTGAGCTGCCCCGATCTGGTTCATGTCCTCGTGGATTTACAGTTGGGGGAAGGCTGTCATTAATGAAACAGTGGGATCAGAAGGGTAAGTTTTTATTAGACAAATGGGTGAAAAGTGCCTCTGACCACTGAAGCAGCTTTGGCAAGGGAGCTGCAGTGGGGACAAATATAGCATGTTGGAGGCCAGGCATAAGGCCCCTGTGGCTGAATGGAGAGCAATGGCATGACATGGTATATAGGTTTGATAATGTTGTTGGAATGCAATGTGCCAGAAATGGAACAGCTTTTAAAGAGGGAAGGTAGTTTGGCGGCTGCAATGTACCCCAAAAAGGATCATGTTCTTTTAATCCATTCCTTAGAGTGGAGACCATTCTAGGTAGGAGCTTTTGATTAAATTATTTTAATTGAGAAGTGACCCACCTCATTCAAAGTGATTCTTAATCTTCTAATTGGAGTCCTTTATAAGAGGATAAAACACATGTACATGAATTTAAGAGACGTTCATAGCAAAAGCCCCAAGGAGCCTAAGAGGAAGCCATTGAAACAAGAAGCTGAAGCCATGAAACCCAGGAGAAAAGGACGGGCAGATGCCAGCCATGTGCCTGAACATGTGACAGAAGACTCTGGATTGCAAGAAACCTTTATTCAGAAAAGGTATCATCCTTTGGATGCCTTAATTGGAACATTTTTACTGTCTTAGAACTGTAAATTTGTAAGCTAATAAATCCCCATTATGAAAAGCCAGTCCATTTCTGCTATATTGCATTGCAGCAGCTTTAGCAAACCAAAACAGAAGATGTTTTAGTTTTCTAATGATGCTGGAATGCAGTATACAAAAAGTGAGTTCGCTTTTATAAAGGGGATTTTTTAAGTTACAACTTTACAGTTCTAAGGCTATAAAAATGTCCAAACTAAGGCATCCAGAGAAAGATACCTTGACTCAAGTCATGAGAAGGCATGTGGCTGGCATCTGCATTGTCTCCTGGCTTCTGGTTTCAAATGGTCTTCTCAGCCCCTGTGGCTCCTTCTGGCTTCTGGCTTGCTTAGCATCTCATGGGACAGCATCTAGTAGGGCATCTCATGGGAAGGCATGTGACAGCATCTAGTAGGCTCTGCATCTCCAAACGTCCATGTCTAGGCCTCTACTCTCTCCGTTGGCCCTCCAAGCATCTCCAAATTTCTGAGTCCAAGTCACTTTTGAAACAACTGTGTTTTTCCAAAATGTCTCCCTTTTTCAAGGACTCCAGTGAACTAATCAACAATCACCTTGAATGGGCTGAGTCACATCTCCATCTAATCAAAAAGTCACACCCACAATGGAGTGTGTCACATCCCCATAGAAGTAATCATCTTACATTCTCTTCATAATAATCCTGTCAAAAACTTTAGAAAATAATTAAATATCAGTTTCCTCAATTATAAAAACAGTAGATGTATATGTATATGCTTTGGTCAAGTATATTATTTTAAGAATATATCAAAAGCAAAGTGTATGAATGTTACCAGACAATGAATTAAGCAAATTTGGATCATAGCTTTACACTTTCAGGCACTTTCCTGTAGCCTAAAACACCTTAATCTAGAAAGGGGATATCTATATAGTGCATAAAAATAACCTCTCAATGCTGCTTGAAATCTTACAGCCGCTGACACTTTATTTTGTCTCATTTCTCTCTTTCCCCTTTTGGTTGAGAAGACTTTCTCAATCCCTTGATGCTGAGTTCCCATTCATTCTAGGATTTCTGTCCCCCATTGCCAGGGAGGTTTATACCCCTAGGAGTCATGTCCCACATAGAGAGGGGGAGGGCTGTGAATTTGCTTGCGTGTTGGCTGAGAGAGAGATAGGCCACATCTGAGCAACAAAAGAGGTTCTCTAGGGGTGACTCTTAGGCCTAATTTTAAGTAGGCTTAGTCTATCCTTTACGGGGACAAGGTTCATATGAACAAACCCCAAGATTGAGGGCTCAGCCTATTGATTTGGTTGTCCCTACTGCTTGCAAGAATATCAGGAGTTCTCCAGATGGGGAAGTTGAATTTTCCCCCTTTCTCATCATTTCTGCAAGGGAACTTTGCAAATACTTTTTTATTCACTGTTCAAATGACTCTGGGATTTAGTGGGGCATCACTCTGGGATTTATCATCTCTCTCACTTTTGAAGGACCATTTGGCTGGGTACAGAATTCTTGGCTGGAAGTCTTTCTCTATCAGGATCTTAAATATTTCATACCACTGCCTTCTTACCTCCACAGTACCAGTTGAGTAGCCCAAACTAAGTCTTATGTGGTTTCCCTTGTGTGTAGTATTTCTCTTGCTGTTTTCAGGATTTTCTGCTTCTCTTCAACATTTGACAGACTGATTAGTATGTGTCTTGGGGAAGGCCTATTTGGATTTATTCTATTTGGAGTTTGTTGGGCTTCTTTGGTTTGCATATTTATGTCTTTTATAAGGGTTGGGAAGTTTTCTCCCATTATATCCTCAACTAATCTTCTTAGCTCTTTACTCTTCTCTTCTTTTTCTGGGACACTGATGATTCTTATATTTGTGCACTTTGTTTTGGCCATCATTCCCCTGAGATCTAATTCACATTTTTCCATCTTTTTGCCATTTGCCCTTTTGTGTGTTCAAAATCAGTTCTCCTGTCCTCTAGTTTGCTTGTTCTTTCTTCTGCCTCATCAGATCTGCTGTTTTGTGTCTTTACTATATTTTTATTTGGTCTATAGCATCTTTAATTTCTGTAATATCTGCTTTTTTCTGTTTATTCTTTCAAATTCCTCTTTATACCCTTCTACTGTCTTCTTGATCTCCTTTATATAATTAGTCATTCCACTGATTTTATTTAATAGAGTTATATGACATCTTTGATTAGGTGTTCCAAAGTCTATGTCTCCTCTAGTGTTTTAATTTGGTCATTAGGCCGGGCTCTATCTGCCTACGTCTTGATATGCTTAGTGATCTTCTGTTGCCTTCACGGCATGTAAATATCTTAATAGGATTATTTTGGAAGTTGATTTCTTTCTGTAGTCTAAAGCTTTGTATTTGTGGGACAGGTGTGGGGCAGGATGCAGGGCATGGGGCAGGGCACATCCGTGTGGCGATGGTTTGCGGTGCAGGTACAGGTACAGGTCAGAGACACTATGCTGGCACCTGTGAGCATGGGGTATGGGTCCCGGTGTCATGGAGGCTCGGAGCAGGGGCCATGGAGATGAAGGGCAGCTCAGGTAGGCCTTGGAGTGCAGGAGCAGGGTGTGGTGTGGCAGACGCAGACGTAGGGGTGCAGTGGGAGGCAGATGGAGTGCAGATGTGCAGGGAATGGTACATGGGCAGGATGCAGGTGAGCACCTGGAACATGTGGGTCATGGGGTACAGGACACAGAAGTCGGGTACAGGGAGGGCGGAGCATGAGTGTGTCCTTGTGCAGGGGAAGGGATCCAGGTGGCCTGGGATGCAGATACGTGATTGTTTAGTGGCGGGGCACAGGTCCCAGAAGTTGCGGGTTGTGTCAGGGGTAAGTGATGTCAGGTGGGTGGGGCCCTGGAGTGGGTGCACAGGTGCGGAGGTGGAGGGTGGGGCAGGGTTGTATGTGTGTGCAGTGTAGGAGCAGTGTGGCACAGATGGGCACTTGAGTACCTGCCACATAAGGCACCTGTGCTGGGGGGTGGGGCAAAGGGCGTGCACCTGTGTGGGGTAGGGGGTTGGTGTACAGGAGTCAAGATACTGGGGGTGGGTGTGCCTGGGATTGACGGTGAGTGTCTGCAGGCGGCAGGGAGAGGAAGGGGGGGTTGAGGGACTGGACACGGGTACGCGGGTCTCAGGAGGGGTGGGGTGAGGTGGGTCGGGCTGGACAGACACGTACAGGGTGGGGTGTGGGTCAGGGATACACAGCGATGGAAATCGGGGAAGGTGGGCTTGGAGCGCGGCGGTGGGGTGGCAGTGTCAGTGTTCAGGTGCTTGGAGTGTGGGGGGAGTCGTGGGTCTTGGGGTGGAGGCGGCAGGTGGGAGGGTAGCACTTTCAAAGAATGAGGCTTGATTTGCTTCCTTGTCGCTGTCTCCCTGTCTGTGCACTCCTTAGGGTTCTGGACTTCCTTTAGGAAAGGGACGCCTTAGGCTGTTTGCTCTAGCTGCTTGGTTCTCTGCATCTCAATTCTTCAGCTTTTGCAACCAGAGCTTCCTTTGTGGTGTAGAAGCCCCTCTTAGGTCACTCACTCTCTGGAATCACCTCCTAGTTGTGTGGTTTTTTTTTTGTCATTTCTGTAGCTGTTCCTTAGAGCAGGGGAGAATTCTATCATATTCCACTATCTTGCAACAATCACTCGTGTTAGTTTCATGACTAGCCTCCTGCTTCACTGTGAACGCCTGCATAACCTGCACAGCTATCATTCCGAGCAGCCACTTCATTTCTCCCATCAAATCATAGTGGAAGGAACATCGGTGAGAAACAGGTGAAGTCAGGGTATTCTCTATTGCATGCAACACGACATCACAGAACTTTAAATCACAGGGTAGAAAAGACATTGATTCTGCTTGAATCGAAGCTTTCAGGGTATTATTAATATAAATTAGTGGAAATGGTTATTAAAGTGAAAGTTAAAGTGAATGATCCAAACTGACTTATTGAATGCAGGACAGCCTTTAAGCTAAACATCCCTGCTAATTTGCGATAAACATCATTTACACTACTTAGAAGTTAGTGAAGGCATAGGGCTCATGATAAACGAATCTCATTTACTGACTTATTGGGGAACAGAGCGTGGTTTAAGATTTCCACACAATTTGGCGCTTGTACCCTAATCTCAAGCTAATCTTTTTGTCACCATCTGCCAATAAAAAGGAGAAGGAATTCATTTATCCTTAAATGGAAATTGAGATGAGGATCCAATCCATTTTCCCCTCCAGGGTAGAAGATTAGTATAAATCTGCAGTGTTGACAATGGATTGCTCTATCTGGAGAGGATGAGGGGAAGGAACTCCATAGAGAGAACTACAAATGGAGAGAGCAATAATGTTAAAATAAATCACAAAATGAATAACTGTAATCATTTTCTAAAGGGGACTTGACTCAGGGGAAAAAAAAACTTTAATTGCTGTTGCAAAAAACCTATGCATGAACTAGGAAGTGGTTTCAGTAACATTAGTGGAGAATACGCTTTAGAAACTGGATGTAACTGGATGTCAGATTCAGGCAGAAATTTAATAGAACAGTCTCAGATAGGCTCTGGTCAACACCTAATGAGTAGGAAAGCCTTGTCTGAGGGCAATTTTGGATGATACCTGGAGAAACAGTATGTTATGCATAAACCCAATTGAACTCCTTTCACAAGAGTTGTTAAGTTCCCTACAGTAAAAGGGTTTTTTTCCACATGCACTTCAATTTCACAGCAAGAGTGGCATAGAAAAGCAAAACACAGAAGAGATCATTCATGCAAACTGTTTAATTCCTTGATATAATAATCATTAAATAATTCAAAGTGATAACACAATGATTACAACTAGGGCTTCCTGCAACTGCAAGGAATGCAGGATGGCTGTGGAAAGCAGGGTCCCGGCATCAATATCTAGAAAGCAGCCACCACCTTCTTTTGTGAGTGTTCTCCCTTTTTGTTTTTTCTTCATTTTCCTTAATGAAGTTTGCTGTTATTGCCGATTCCTAGCAGAGCTGGTAAAAACAAAGTTGTAGTTGTTAAACATAGCACTGTGATGATCAAGACATTTAAAACCTGCAGTCTTCTGGGTGGAGAAAGCACTGTGCAACATTTAGAATTTGATTTATAAACAGGGTGGTCCCACATTTTGCTGGCCTGAAGACTTCCACAACTTTCCTGATTAAGTCATCATAGGCGGTCTGGCTTAAGTTTGCTTCAAAGCTAACATGAGAAAAGTCTGGTTCTGGAGAGATATGAATAGTCCAATGAATTCCAACTGATTTCATCCATTTGTTGAATGTCCACAAGGATTGAACAGTGTGGCATCAATGACAGCACTTTGTATCAGGCCACAAATTCCACACCCATGACATCCCTTGCAGCAACCCTATTTTTTCTGTCGAACTGCTCGGTCAAGTTCGCTCATCAGAATTTCCAAAGTTTGATCTGGCTAATTGACAACAGGACTCTGTGGTAAATCCAGAGTGTGCAAGTACCAACAGTCAGAATTCATCTGTCCCAAAGAATATGCTGCTCCCCTTGGGAAAATTGCAATTAGAGACACTATTTCTTCCTGGAAACCCCAATGTGGGTACCCTTGGTGAGAAGGTTGCCTGACATTCTTACAAGAATAAAAGATGCTTTGAACTGAGTCAAACCCACACGAATCCCTAGTAAGCTTCAACAGGAACACCAGTGCTTTCAGTAAGAGGGTTGTACCACATGCCTTCAAAATGAAACATTTTTTGGAGACAAACATGCTACTGTCACTAAGTACGTAAGCTTCCTGCTTGTCAGTTTTTGTCACACTTATGGCTGAACATTGCACATACTTCAAAAGTCTGCCCCACTCAGATCTCGGGATGGTGTGAAGAGCCTCAGATTCTCAGTTTGCATCGGGCTGTTGCCAGGAGAACCAAACCTCTAGCAGCTTCTCAGTCTTTTTAAAAAAATGTGCAGCTCCCATCACCATGAGACTAGGGAACAGCTAGCAGTCACAGAAAATCAAATATTTTCTCCTGCTGCTGTGGAATGTTCAAACTCTATTATTAAAGTTTAAGTTCCTTTTTTGCTTTAATTTTATGTTAAATTTTTTTTGAATGAAGTAATAATACAATTTTCCCTGTTTTTTTTTTTTTTTTTTTTTTGGTGAGTGAAAGTTGAATGAGTCTGTTGGAAATAATAGACAGATACAGTTCAGTCTCTGGTAGGCCACTGCTTCCCATTACAGAGAGTAGAGTGAGGGCTGGCTAATGTTCACAGCCCTTATTGAGTAAGCCTGAGTACCCTTCTGTGTTCTCTGTTATTTACCCATTTGCTTATTGGATACATGGGTTGTTTTGCTACAGTGACTATTGACCTGAATGTTCTGGAAGGGAAAATGTTTTTTATATGTCCATTCACTGGAATTCATTTCTAGAACAGCAATTGCTATATTAAAGGTTTCCACATTTTTAAATGATGTTGCTGTTCATTGACAAATTGTCCCCCTGGAAGAACTGTAACAATTTCCACCTTCTCTAGTAGCCCAGGGGCAGTATTTCCCTTGCTATAGGGTTAATGAACAGAGGAGCAATGAGAAGGGCACAGAGGAAGGGCAGAAGCCTACTGGCACACTTGCCTTTCCTCTTCTCTAGCTGGCCAGGCCCACTTTGCCGGCTGAGCCTCCTCTACTCCACCCATAAACGTTGGAGCTCTCTTGAGCCTGTCCTAGGTTCTCTTCTACACATCCCTCCTATGGGGCTCAATTCACGCCTGTGGTTTCAATTACTACTTATTATCTCAAGTTCTCATTTGGGAGCTCCAGACAATGCTTCCTGCTGGCCCCAGAGCAGCTCAGACTCAATGTGTCCCAAACTGAACTCTCACAGCCATTCCACCAGCTGCTCTTCCCAACACAGTGCTCCCCCTGCGGTGTCTCTCCCATAAATCCTTTCTCCATCTGCTCCTCTGCCCGAGTGGAAACACAGGAGATATCCTCCATCCATCCTACCCTCTCCAGCACACCCATTCTCCTGCTCTGTTTAAGAACTTACCATAGTTCTCAACCCAGGCTAGACTTTAGAATCATCAGGGGATCTTTTTAAAAAACACTGATGCTCAGGCCCACACCATGCCAAAGAACCTCTGCTATAGGATCACAGCATGGGCATTTTTTTTTAAAAGCTAGGGATAAAATATGGGATGGTATAACACAGTGAACCCTGTTGTGGTTGATGACTTGTGGCTAATAGAACAAATATAAAAATGCTCTTTCATGAAATAGAATAAACGTATGTCATTTTTAAAAGGTGGTAATAATAGGATGTTATATGGGAAAAATACAGCTCATGCAAACTATAGTCTATAGTTAACAGTGACATCTTAATAGTCTGTTATCGATTGTTACAAATTTACCATACCAATGCTAAGTGTCAGTAATAGAGGGGTATAGGCGTATGGGGCTTTTCTTACTGGACTAATGAAAACGTTCTAAAATTGACCATGGTGGTGAATGTACAACTCTGTGATTATCCTGAGAGCCACGAAGTGTACACGGTGGATGGATTTTATGGTGTGTGTATTTATTTCAGTAAAACTGCTTAAAAAAGACAGAGAATTAAAAAAAAAGTTTTAGAGGAGTTGTAGGTTTACAGGACAATCATATATAAAACAGAGTTCCCATATACAATTCCACTATAAACACATTGCACTGGTGTGGCACATTTGTTGTAATTGATAAAAGGAAATGTTTATAATGTACTATTAACTGTAGTTTACTCCAGGGTTCCCTGTTTGTGTTGTATAGCCCTATGGAGATACACACACACACACACACACAACATGTGGAATATACATACAATGAAATATATATACGGATTTAAAATGTGTATACCAGTAACATATATAGAATCTAACATTGCCTCCATTAACCAATTCAAATAATTATTTGCTGTTTACTACATTCACAATATTGTGCTACCATCACTACCATCCAACATCAAAAATTTCCTTCATCCCAAACAGAAACTCTGTATAATTTAAACATTAGCTTCCCACTCTTTATCCACACTCTGGCTCCTGGTAACTTATATTCTGGTTTCAGACTCTACGAATTTGCTTATTCTAATTATTTTATATCTGTGAGGTCATATTGCATTTGTCTTTTGTGTCTGGCTTATTTTATTCAACATGATATCTTCAAGGTTCGTCTATGTCATTGCTAGTATCAGAACTTCATTCTTTTTACCGCTGAATAATATTTCATTGGGTGTATATGCCACATCTTGTTTACCCATTCACCAGATGATGGACACTTGGGTTGCGTCCATATTTTGGCAATTGTGAATAATGCTGCTATGAACATTAGTGTGCAAACATCTGTTTGCAGTCCTGCTTTCAAATATTTGGGGTGTATATCTAGATGTGGGATTGCTGTGTCATATGGTTGTTCTATACTTAACTTTCTGAGGAACCACCAAATTGATTTCCACCATGGCTACACATCCTCACCAATAGTTATTTTCCATTGTTTTTTTTTTTTAAATATACATATATTTTGGGGTGCATGGTCTGGGAATCGAACCCAGGTCTCCCGCATGAATGATGAGCGTTATACCACTGAACCACCTGTGCACCCTAAAAATATTTTAATAGAAGTCATTCTTGTGGGTGTGAAATGGTATCTCATTGGAACTTTGATTTGCATATCCCTAATGGCTAATTATGTTAAGCATCTTTCCATGTACTTTTTGGCCATTCGTATATCTTCTTTGGAGAAATGTCTATTCAAGTCTTTTGCCCAGTATTTAGTTGACTTGTTTATGTTTTTTTTGTTGTTGTTGAGCTTTTGTCTGGTAACTCCAAAGACTGATTCTCTTCATTGATGGTTTCTGGATTTTTATTTTGTTCCTTTGGATGGGCTGTCATTTCCTGTTTCTTTGTTTGACTGGTAATCTTTTATTACACAGTGTACATTTTAATATAGTAAAGTGTTGAATCTGGGATTTAGTCCCTGAGATGTCAATTTCTTAAACTTGTATCCAGAGTGTAATATAACAGAAAATTTCTTGAATGCCAGGAGCTAATCAAAACAAACAAAAACTAAAGGCACCTTTCACAGGTTTTGCAAATCGGCTTGCTTTGGCTTGTTTTCTCCTTCAGAGTTTAGCTCTTCTAACAAGATGATCAGCCGTAGGCAAATGTGAAGTGCAGGTTCTCTTGGGGAGAGTCATGGAGTGGCTTCTTTCCCTGGGCCTGTGCTTGCAGGTAGCCTTAAGAATTACCCCATTTACAGTTTGCAAGAGTTATAGTGAACACCTCTTCTACTCCCTTTGGAACAGACTTTCATCCCCTTCTGAGTGCTCTCTTGTGTGACATGATGCAGGTATTCCTTTGCCCCAGGCCACTTTGACTTAATTGTTTCTCACAATGTGCCAGTTGCCTGCAAGCTGCTTCTCTGCTCTCAGGACAAACTTTGGGAGAGTGATCCTGAGACAAGCTCCCTAGTTCAGTCTGTCAGACTTATACCTGATAGACTGGCACTGATATGCATACATCCCAATATATGTACAGGGGCTGATCTGCTCCCTCTGGAACAGGGCCAGATACTTACAATGGGAATGCAAGCTGACTCTACCCTGTGTTGGACTGGGTAAAAGAAAGTAATGTGACAGGAGTGGGGGCAATTGGCATTTGCACCACTTCTTCATGTAACTTTCTTGTGCTTCAGGACCTGCTTGAGACCAATCTTGTCTGTATAATTTACATTTTATGATGGAGTGCTGCTGTACATGCCAAACTTTATGGCTTGGTGGCTCAGACAGCATCCAGTTCTTGATAGCAGCTCATGTCTCATGGTAACTTGGTGGCTCATGGTTAAGGATTTGGTCTCTATGAAGGCCCAGTAGTAGGAAAAAAGGTGTTTTTCAAAAGGAGAGCAGTTATGTGTAAAGGATGGCAGGGCTTTGCTCCAAATCCTATGGGCCTTCACCGTGATTCTATTAAAGTAGACTTCCGAGGCTCCAAACAGCATCTCCATTTTCAACTGTCACTTCAAGCACCATTAGAACGGTTGGGTTATATGGCAGCCAGGCCTGCTTGCAAAGCCTTTTCTTTTCTAGTCTCTACTCAAAACAGGTAGCTTTTGTATCACTTAGTAAATAGGCTGTAGTAGCACACCCAAATCAAGAATATATTGCCTCCAAAATCCAAAGAGGCACTGTGCCTTTTTTGTTTTTTTTGCTGTATGAGGGGCCAGATGCAACAGCTTATCCTTCATTTTAGAAGGGACATCTCAACATGCTCCACACTGCTGGATGGTAGAAATTTCACTGAGGAGGAGGGCCCAAAAATTTTTGTTGAATTAATTTCCTACCATCTGACATGTAAATACCTTACTAATAAGTATAGAATAGCTGCTACTTCTTATTCATTTAGTCCAATCAGCAGAATGCCATCAATATAACAGACAAGTGTGATGTTTTTGGAAAGGAAAAGTGATCAAATTCCCTGCAGACTATGTTATGACCTAGGACTAGAGAACTGATGAATCCCTGAGATGGGACAGTGAAGGTGAATTGATGGACTGTTCAGCTGAAGGCAAACTGATTCTGGTGATCTTTACTAATAGATAAAAGGATAAAAGCATTTGCTAGCTCAATAACTGTGTTGATCAAGCAGTGATAACACATTTTTTTTTTTAACACGGGCAGGCACCGGGAATCGTACCTGGATCCTCTGGCATGGCAGGCAAGCATCCTTGCCTGCTGAGCCACCGTGGCCCACCCAATGATAACACATTTAAAAGAGCAATTGCAATTGGAGTCCTACCTGGTTAAAGTGACAATAATCTAGCAACAGCTTACAAGTTTCAATTTTTTTTCTGCACAGGTCAAACAGGAGCTTTGAATTGGAATGTGATGAGAATCAACACCGTGCATCTTTCAAGTCCTTGAGGTGGCATTAACTCCTGTAATCCCTCTAGGAATGTGGTATTGCTTTTTGTCTACTAGTTTGCTAGTTAGAGGAAGTTCTAGTGGCTTTCATTTGGCCTTTTTATGCAATAATAGCCCTTACTTCATAGTTCAGGGGAGCAATGTGAGGATTCTGTCAGATGCTGAGTATGTCTACTCCAATTATGCATTCTGGATCTAAGGATACAATGACAGAATGGGTTCAGGAATCCATTGGACCCTTTGTGAGATGGACCTGGGCTAAAACTCCTCTGATTACCTGACCTCTGTAAGCCGTTACTCTGATTGATGGACCACAGTGCTGTTTTGGAATTTATGTCAGTTCAGAGCCAATGTCTAATAATCCCCAAATGTTTGATCATTTCCTTTTCTCCATTACACAATCACCCTGTAAAAGACTGTGGGCCCCATTGGGAAAGGCTGGGGGGAAGCTTAACAGTATAAATTTTCGGCAGTGTAGCAGGGTCCTCTTTCATTGAAACCTGTCTTTCCCTCAAATCTGGGAATTTATTAGGGGCTGTGACTCTGTTTTTTTTTTTTTAATTCAGATTACACTATTGTTTATTTGACCTATAACTCTTTTGTTCATATGGATGAAATAAGTATTCAGTAGACTACTCATCTATTTCTTTTCTAGGTACCCCATAATTAACTAGCCAACACCATAGGTCTCTGCAAGTCAGATTATTCTGATTATTGCTTTGACTCTGCTGTCCACTATGGTAGCCATGCCTACCTTGTCTTTGACAATTAAGTGAGACCCCCTGACTCCTACTAACCCGGTATCCAATCATTCCCATTGTGTTTAGAATCCAAGTTCAGTGGCAACAGTTGTACTGTAACATCTGACCTGTAGAGAAAAGTGACCAGAGAGCAATTCATGGATGATGGAGCTTCTCTCACAGCTTATTTCTTATAGACATGGTGAAAGTTGTATCCTCTGGACATTCCCAAGGTGGGTGAGCATATCTTACATGATAAATCCACTTTAACATTACAATCTCTCTAAGTATTCAGATCCTCCTCATCTATATTCTGCCATAGTAGTTATGGAATTTCAACTTCTCTTAACATAGGACACTTTCTGGTCACTGTGTCAGCCATTCACAAATTGTTAGATCTATTTTGAAATTCCCAAGCCATGATATTGAACCCAGAATCTCTGCTTAGTGGGCAATATCAATATACTCAGCTTGATTCAACTCTATGTTCCTTCCACCATATCTCACACCCTTAATATCCATTCCCACACATGTTCCCTGGATTTCTGTCTATTTAAATTGCAAAATCATGCAGTTCTTTTGGAGTGTTGCACACTCTTATGGAGGCGAAGTGGCTGATTCCAAAGGTAGCTTGGTGGGCAGGTGACTGATTCTCAGGGCAGACCATTACAGATCTGCCAAAAAGACTCAGCACAATCTGTGACATGTTCAATGTCCCTGTTACCATCCATATCAGCCCATATGTCCCTATTCCAATTTTCAATATTCCATTCCTTCCCAATCAATGCCTTCTCTTTAACAGCAGATACCCCACAAGGTTACATTCTTCCACTCACACAATAAGACTCTGGGTTTGGCTTTCAAAAATATCAAGTGTGCAGCTACCAGACATAAATTTCTTTCAGGGAGCACAGAAGATTTTGTGTTCTTCATGTGGTGCTTAAGCTGAGAATATGAAGCCCTGAGCTCATCCAGAACTGTGTCATCCAGAACCTTGACCCTTTTAAGCATTTGAGTAGTAGTATCTAATGGTGATATTTTGTGTATTTTTATTGCCAGTTCATGTCATTAATTATCAATACCATCTTAATCATGGAAATAGAGTCATTAGTGTCTTGTAATCTAATCAGATTAGAGAACCCATTCCAAATCCCCAGGACCAACTCACATCTTTAAGATCCTGTTTCTTAAGAGCCACTTTTGGTACCAAAAATCATGTCAGTGTTCTCTAAAGAAACAATATAAGTACATATAACAAAAATGTTAAGATATTTATTATAGGAATTGACTCATGAGATCGTGGTAATGGTAAATGCAAATTCCATAGAGAGACTGCAATCTGGGAACTTGTTGATGACATTGAGTTCTCAAGGAGAAGGTACTGGTTAAAGTAGAGATGGAACTTTTTTCTGACTACTGAAATCATCAGTTGTCCTTTTAATGCCTTCAACTGATCAGATGAGACTTTTCTTGGTGATGAAGGCAGTCTACTTTATTGATTGTAAAGTGATCAGTCATAGATGCAATCAACTGACTAATGATTTAAATCCATGAAATACCCTCACAGTAACAATAGGTCCATGCTTTCTTGACCAAATGACTGGACACTATAACTTTAAAAAGCTGACCCATGAAATTAGCCATGATAAAAATCATGCAAAATATTTTCCAACCACACTGGAATGAAACTAGAAGTAAAAATAGAAGGAACCTTGAGAAATTCACAAATATGTGGAAATTAAGCAGCACACTCATAAATAACTAATGGGAGAAGGAACAAATTACAAAGGATCTTAGGAAATACATTGAGATACAGGAAAATGAAAACACAGCATACCAAAATGATGGGATGGAACAAAAGCAGTGCTTAGAATGAAATGTATGGTTATAAACATCTATTTAACAATAGAAGAAAGTATTTAAATCAATAACCTTATGTTCCTCTTTAAGGAATTAGAAAAAGAAGAGGAAACTAAATCCAAAGTTAACCAAATGAAGGAAATAATAAAGACTACCTTGAAAAGAAATGACATACAGTAGAGAAAAACAACAAGAATAATAAGTGAAATTAAAGTTTGGGTCTTTGGAAAGATCAGCAAATTTGACTGTCAAGTGTTGTGCAGAGCTGAGAGAGAGTTGAGCTGAGGTGCCATGTGTCAAAAGTGGCTGACAGTTATAGCCAAAATTGATAAAAGAGGAATGTGTTTAATCACTTATTGCAATGGGACAAGCAACAGGATAACTTGGAGAATAAGTACTGGCTTCCAGTGTCCTGTTTTCTTCAATAGAAGGGGACCTCTAGGCAAGGATCAGGTGGATGAGTGCAGTTAGGTGTGTACCTCTCAGCACTGATGGAGAACTACCACCCCCTAAAATAAAAAGGCTCCTCCAGTTTTATGGATTCAGGAGCTGAGAAGAGGCAAGGATGGGGGCTAGGAGTTGAAAAGCATTGAATATTGATTCTGAGTGGAGAATAATGTCTTCAAGGTCCCTCTTCTTCCCCTGATAAGGGTGTGCCAGCAGAGGCACATGGGGAAGACCTAAGGTTAAGAATACAGGTATAGGAAAGAATATGACTGGTAAGGGCCACCTGAGCTCTTGACAGCTACTCTCTTTAGAGGCTGCAATGCACTTTCCCCTATGAGTCCTGTCAGTTAAAGCCTTTGTAATTGCCTGTAGTTGGGCCTGAAAAGTCACATACAGGATTTTTTCAATGGACTCCTCATTGATTAATTTTATCTAGTCTAACCAAGAAAACAAGAAAGAAGACTCAAGTCAGTAAAAGCAGAAGTGCAAGAAGAGACATTACAGAAAGGAAAAGGATTATAAAGGAATATTAAGAAGAATTATATGCCAACAGATTACATAAACTAGATTTGAAATGGATAAATTCCTAGAAAGACAGAAATTATTGAAACTATCTATTTCAGTTTGCTACAGCTGCTGGAATGCAATAGATCAGAAATGGATTGGCTTTTACAAAAGGGAATTATTAGGTTACAATTTTATAGTTCTAAGGCCATGGAAATGTCCAAATTAAGGCATCAACAACAGGATACCATCACTGAAGAAAGGCTTGTGGCATCTGGGGTTCCTCTGTCACATGGGAAGGCACATGGCATCTACTGGTACTTATCTTCAAATGTCTTGGGCTTCTGTGGGACCTTGCTTGTTTCTCACATGATGTTTCTGTTAAAGTTTCCTCTCTCTTTGTGAGCTCTCTTAAAGGACTCCAATAAAGGAATAAGACCCACCTTGGATTGGGTGGGTCACATCTCCATGGAAACAATCTAATTAAGAGGTCCCACCCACAACAGGTCTGCCTCCTCAAGAATGGATTAAAAGGACACATAGTCTTTCCCCGGGGTACAGATTCAGACAAGCACATTGTCTCAAGAAGAAAGAGAAAATCTGCATAGACCTATAACTATTAAAGAGATTGAATTAGTACCAAAACAAAACAAAACAAAACAAAACAAAAATTCCCATAGAAGAAAACCTACAACCAGATAACTTCACTGGTTTATTTTACCAAATCATTAAAGTACAATTAACACGAATCCTTCAGAAACTCTTCCAAAAAAATGAAAGACAAGGGAGCACTTTCCACCTCATTCTATGAGGCCAGTATTTCCCTGATACCAAACCAAAGATGTATCAAGAAAAGAAGACTGCAAACCAATATCCATTATGCATACAGAGACAAATATGTTCAACAAAATACTAGCAACTGAATCTGACAATATATTAAAAAGATTATATACCATGACCAGATGAAATTTATTACAGGGATACGAGCTTGATTCTACACACAAAAATCAATCAACACAATACACCATGTTAATAGGATAAAGGACGAAAAGCACATGATCACTTCAATAGATACAGAAAAGATTTCAGATGGATGAATTTCATCACGTTTAGATGATAAAAATATTCAACAAATCCATAAAGGAAAACTACACAAAACCCACAGCTATTATCATGCTTCAAATTATAAAGGGAACCTACACAAAACTGGTAGCTATCATCATACTTCATGCAATTCCACTCTTATATATATACCCAAGAAAGCTAATACATATGTCTGCAAAAAAACTCATACATGAATGTTGATAGCTGCATTATTCATAATTGCCAAAATGTGGAAATCAGCCCAAATGTCCATCTACAGCAGACTGGACAAGTAAGACATGGTATACCCAAACAATGGTATATTATTTAGCCACATACAAGTAATGAAGTACCAATATCTCCTACAACATGAACGAACCATGAAAACATTGTGCTAAGTCAAAAGAAGCCAGATACAAAAAGGCCACATAAGATTGTATTTATATAAACTGTCTAAGATAGACAAGCCCATTGAGACAGAAAATAAATGATTGTTTGCCAGGGGCTGAGGGGAGGGTAGAGTAAGGAGAGTTGCCTAATGGGTATGGATTTTTGTTTGTGTACGATCAGGAGAATGTTCTGAAATTAGACAGTGGTGATGGTTGCACAATTCTGTAAATACACTAAAAGTCACTGAATTTTACATTTCAAACGATGAATTTATGGTATGTGAAATGCACCTTTTATTTGTATATGTATTTAGTGAGTGCTGAAAAAAACCTTTCTTTTTCATTTTTTTCCCCTCTCAACTGTAAAGACCTGTAGGGGAAGCCTTTGTGTCTATTTTTAATTATTACATCTGCACCAGAGCCAAAAGAGTGACTAGCGTAGGTAGAAGAACAAAAATGTTGGTTAAATTTGTTGAATACATTTGTGGATGTGAGGGACTCGGTTAGTTCCTGAGAGTAACAGCACTTGTTTACCTACTTTCCCCTTTCACTTCATTTTTAAAAACCATGTTTCAGTGGGTCTGGAGGTTATGGGCACGTATTTTGGCTCCACTCTCTAGGCTGAGTGAGTGTTCAGAGAATATTACTTAGGCGGACAAGATGATTTTGCTTTTAAGAGTCAAAACTGGTCACAGTTATTAAACTCTGCTTAATATCTAGTTGTTTTTGCTCTACTGAAATAATAATATATGGTTATTGACAACCAAAATAGTTTACTTATTATTTAATATATCTAAATAATGTTGTGAAAACCCAAACTTAATCATTTAAATCAAAATGAGCATATACAGATCAGCTTGCCACTTAGTGCCTTCTGCCATAGATACTTCCAGTCTTTGGTCTAGCCCAGAGACCTTCCTTATTGTCTTCATGGCTACCTGGTTATATGACACATCTTTGTGTCTTAGCTGCAGCTCAGGTGTTTCAAGCACCATCACTGCTAGGAACCTTTCTTTCATCTTCTAAGCATTTCTGAGGCACCAATCTCAAAGACAGTCCCTTTTTTTCTTCTTCTTCTTGTGCTATAGTGGAAAAAATTATATGCTTTTGAACTATTTTGCTCTGAGACCTACTTACAATTGCAGGACTTTTGATGAGTTACTTACCTATGTGAATTCTCTTAATATATGGGGAAAAGAACAGTTTAATCATACATAAAACATTAGGCCTTCATTTCTGTTGGGGTTGAATCATGTCTTCCACAAAATCATGTTCAAATCTTAATCCATTTTTCTGTGGGTATGAGCCATTTGTAAATAAGATATTTGAAGATATTATTATTATTAGTTAAGGTGTGGTCAAATTGAATTATGGTGGGTCCTTATCTCTTATCTCTGGCCATCTAAAGAGAAGAAATTCTGACTCAGTCAATCAATAGAAGGCAGAAACTAGCAGAAGCCAGAAGTCTGAAGGAGCCAGAGAGAATAAAGAGATATCCATGTGATGAAGGACAGACATCGCCTCAATGCTACCAATCATTAGAGAGAGCATAGCCTTGCCAACAACTTGATTTTGGATTTCTGGCCTTAAAAGTGTGAAAAAATAAACTCCTATTTTTTTAAGCCAACCCATTGTGTGGCATTCCTCATAGAAGTTCTGGCACACTAAAACTAAGACTCTTTATTTGTGTCTGCCCTTTGAAGATAGACAACCAGTATTTGCTGACTCTTAGGAGTCTTTTAAGGGATCTAGATTATGAGGAAACACTTAGGTGGGATGCTCTGTCTTAAAACCATAACCATAACAGATGCATTATTTTCTAAAGAGTTCTTATTGCCAGTGACAAAAAATTTAGCTCAGGCTAGCTGTGATGGTTGGGTTCATGTGTGAACCTGGCAAGGTGATGGTGCCCAGTTACTAGCCAAGCAAGCACTGGCCTGATCGTTGCTGGGAGGACATTTTGTGGACTTGAACCATCAGTGAGTCGATTGCATCTATTGATGATTGCATCTGCAGCCAGCAAAGGGGAGTGTCTTCTCCAATGAAAGGTATTTGATCCAGTCATTTGAAGGCTTTTAACGGGGCGGTGACAACTTTGGCAGTCAGAAGAGAAGACTTTCATTTCTACTTCAGACTGCCAACCTCTCCTGGAGAAATCATTGAAAACTTTCATTGGAGTTGCCAGCTTGCAACCTGTCCCATGGAATTTGGACTCATGTTCCCCACAGTTGCATGAAACACTTTTATAAAATCTCATACGATCTACAGACATCTCCTATTGGTGCTATTTCCCTAGAGAACCCTGACTACTAAACTAGCTGAGGCAAAAATTGGAACTTACTAGCTCACTTAATCATGCCACGCAAAGACAGGGTATCCTTTAGTTTTCAGAGATGACA
Source organism: Myrmecophaga tridactyla (assembly GCA_004026745.1). NCBI lineage: Eukaryota > Metazoa > Chordata > Mammalia > Pilosa > Myrmecophagidae > Myrmecophaga > Myrmecophaga tridactyla. The sequence goes on from PVIY010012928.1 coordinate 58,245, forward strand.
AGAACCAGATGCTCAAGTGATGTTAGATTTCTCTTTTCTCCAGTTTCTACTTCTTTCTGGCTGTTCACTTAAATTTCTTAGACAGCCTTCCTCTGTTCAGCTAAAAACTTAAATCTTGGGAGCAATTAAGCTCACATTATACACTTTGCCCCCAAAAAGAATGCTAGCCCCTGCTGCCAGACTCCTGTCAAAACTCCCAGAGGAAAGCAGTGATTGGGCCACCCGAGTTAGTGCCCATTCCTGCATCAGATATTGCTGAATGTGTAAGAACATGGCATGCGGAACCCAGACCTCTTCAAAGGAAGAGGAGAACTCTCCACACAAAAAAGGTGAGGCTACTCGTACTCAGCAATAAGTATTGACCCAGCAGAAGTACAAAAGAAATTCAACTCGTTTCATCACAGTTGTATTCTAAAGTTTTTTTATATTTATAAATATTGCAAACATTTTTAACTTCAATACAGTATACAGCTCCTTTATAGGAAAGCTATAATAATACAAACCCCAGTTTTTCTATTTCTGGAATACTTAACCAGTCATTTAGAATTTTGTCCATTTATTGATTATTTTACCCTCCTTCTTTGAAATTTTTTTAAGCCCCTACTGCATGTAACCTGACATATTTTTTGTATGTAATACTTAGTGACTCTTATACAACTTAAAAGTGTTTTCTCCAGATTTGTCCAAAGTGTGTTCTACGGGGGCATGGGGGTGCAAGGGTAGTTCAGTGGTAGAATTTTCACCTGACATGTGAGAGACCCAGGTTTGATTCCCAGCCTATGCCCTTCTCCCCACCTCCACCAAAATAAAATTTAACAAATGGTGCTGCAATAATGGGACAGTCACATGGAAAAAGAATGAAATGTGATTCCCACCATACAGCATACCAGAAATGAAAAAATCCAAAGTGTGTGTTCGTTCTATGGCAATCTAATTTCATAGTGTGTTACTAAGGGTTATTTTCATAGATAAATGTTAGGTAATGTGAGCTATCCATAAACTTAGAGTGGATTTCTTTGGTCCCCTTAAGGTCTTCTACAATCTTTCTGCCTAGTTGGACTGCTTAGTTGTGGGCACCTTAGGAGGCCAAGCAGCCTTGGCATTTGATTTCTTGGCAGCATTTCTTATGTTTGGCTGCAGCTAGAATCTTTCAGGCATGAAATTAGTCCTGGAACCACTGGTGCATGTTGTTTGGGCCAGTTTGTTTCTAGGTGCTTTTACATCTTATTAGAGGGAGTCTCCCTTCCCTGAGAAGCTGTTGGTCAATATTGCTTTCTCAGCCTTGAGGCCATTTACCTGTCACAGCAGAGCAAGCGTTTTTGCCACCAGCTGGGAACACAGAGTCACTGGGAATCAAACCAAAAGCTGCTTCTCAGCATCAGGGCTGGGTTATCTCAGTGGCTGAGTTTGCTCAAAGAATCCAATGGGATTTCTTCTCCACCCTGTACAGTGATGCGTATATCCTAAGGGAACAGTGGCCAGGCAACCCTGAAAAACAACATGGTTCAGTGGAAAAAACTGACGTCTCCAGGTTCACATGCCAGCTCTATGTGATCTTGGCCAAGCCCTCATTTTCCTTATCCTTAAGGGGAGGACAACTGGAGATAAAGGTTGAAAAATTCCTAGCAACCTAGCAAACACATTTGTGGGAGTCCTGCTCCACGCTTTACAAGCAAGGTGAACTTAGGTGAATTATTTTATTTCCCTGAAGCTCAGTTTCTTCATCTGCAAAATAGAGATAATCATAGTGTCTACCTCATAGATTCACTGTAAGGCATAATTGAGGAAAATGCCTGTAAACATGCTTAATCCAGTGCTGGACACATGGTAAGCCCTCAATGAATGCCATCTTCTTTCTTAGACTCTGCCCCAAAATCTGGTTAAAGAAAATCAGGTTGTAAATTTTATGTGATCATTTTACTTGTGATATGCTGTCCTTTTGGACACTTTTGGGCTGAAAAGATATCTAGCTCAGGTGACCACATTTTCCAATTCTCAAACCAGGATACAAGATCTAACACGGGACTGATGGTGGGCCAGACCCTGTGATGATGGGACTGTTCCAAGAAGATATGTTGGTTTCAATGTGATTCTTCTGTTTTGCCTTCCATCAGGGTCTGTGGAATTCCAGCTCCCAACACAGCTGTCCAAGGAGTTACCCTCCCATGCTTCTATTGGGGCTCCTATTGTTTCATGCCAGATCTGACTTCTATTTTAAACATCAGGGGTCTCCAGAAGTGCACAGACCATAATAAAACAACCACTGAAAAACAAAAACAACACCCCCCTCCCCTGCTTTCCCCACCCA